>LUCM01000897.1:26364-38094 GCA_008360955.1 Fasciolopsis buskii | reverse complement strand
TCCCAAGCATGAGCACCTATGTTTTTGGGATCTTCTTGAAGGAATTAACTCATTTAATTGTGAATGATATAATATTAATAACACAGCGTTGTTGGTAGATGTAATGCGCCAACGTTTCGACTACCGTGGGTAGTCTTTCTCAAGGCAAGTTTTACAATCAAATGCATTTGATTGTAAAACTTGCCTTGAGAAAGACTACCCACGGTAGTCGAAACGTTGGCGCATTACATCTACCAACAACGCTGTGTTATTAATATTATATCATTCACAATAAAAACCAATACATGGCGCATCGATTTTTCGATACACTCCTTACGTCGTTTGGTCCGGATAACTCATTTAATGTTTAGAGAATTTAGGTGACATAAATGATTGGTACAATCCATGGCGTCTATTCGTCCAAAATCGCTCTCAAGTTCTTTCATCAAATCATCCCCGTTCTTTTCGCTTCTCCGATAGCGCAAGGTAGGAACGAAACTGGAGCGCATCCGTGCAAGGATATTGGATTTAGTAACTGAGATAGGAAACTTAGGACTAGTTGTGGTCATAATTTGCTGAATTCTATAGGCGGACGCAGGAAACCGACATGGAGTGTCCTCGACGAAAAGACTGTTTGACTTAGTCCTCACAAGTAAAACTTCCTATTTTCTGTCGGTTTTTCGTCATCCACTCGCCTGATGACATGTCCTTTTTTTGACAATTCTGAATTCGTCTTCTCACCCTCTCACTCAAGACCTTCAGTCCTATGACAATGGAGTGCGTTCCCATGGCTTGACAGATACTACCTATTGATGGTCATTTATGACCTACGAAAAGTGCATATCAGCCACACGTTGGAAGCAAAAAAAGAAGCCCAAGGATCAAGTAAAATTTCGTGCATGTGATTTGTGCCCGTTACTTGGCTCACATATGTGGGCTGATACATTTGCAAATAATACTGAAAGAAAATCAATTATATATATGCATACTATAACCGATCACCACAAACTGTGGGTGCGGGCATAGGCTCCTGCCAGTCTTGAAGTGCCTTGCATTTTGAAGGTCCGGATACCTTGCTTGCCAAGCAGTCCAACGCGCGTTGAATTTTCTGTACGTTGGCAATCATCAGGGCCATATAATCAGCATACCCCAAGTCAAAAAACTGTTCCCTGGGAGGGGAGCTCAACTCCGCCGTCTAAACGACCGAATAAAGCATTCTGTAGAACATTCTTTGTGGAGAATTCCAAAAGAATTGGGAATATAGGGCTTCCCTACCGTACTCTGCTGGGTGGCGAAAGCTGGCCATAAGTCCTAACCCAACCCGAGTTATGACGGTTTAACTCTTTGAGGACCGACGCATGCTTCTCTTGTACTCCATTCCTCACCAAACAGTGCCATAGTGCAAACATATCAATAGAGTCAAAGGCTGCACGAATGTCCAGGAACACATTGACCGTTGGCCTTTGGAAAGTAAACCGGGGTTCTGACACCGTTCGAAGGGTGAAGATTTGATTGACGTATCCACGACCAGCGTGAATTCCGGCCTGATCCTCACGAGTTTGCCCTTTGCACGTGTTGTACAACCTGAAAAGAATGACGGGCGAAAGCATCTTCGACGCTATTGGGATTGGTGTGATACCCCTAAAGTCACTGCGTAAGCCCTTTTCAAGATGGAAACAACGACCGACCCCCCCCCCCAAGAGGAGGGGACTTTCTCGTCAGTACCATGTCTTCGAGAACAAGACTTGAGTTTTTCTGATCAATTTCATTCCTCTGTTTTTAAATAGAGCTGGAGAATGGTCATCAGAGGCCGGCGCTTTATGACGTCCTAAGGCTCTAATTTCCTTGAGGATCTTCGTGTTAGTTCATGGCTACCGGAAATTTGCCGGAATAGCTGCGCGAGGGGCTGACGCGGACGGTCAGTCTTTGTACAACGGGTTTTATAACTCAAGTGGACCTTCTCTAGACCCCGGTCTCTATCCTCCTTGATCTGAAAATGCCATTCAATCTAGTCCAGTTCTTTGACACTGTATCTCACTGAAGGGTGTCTCAGGAAAATTCACTCCATTTTTCTATTTTTATACCCAAACAGCTGAAGCCCAGTTCACCACAAGAAGTTGCCATCTTTATAATGGGGATAATTATGAAATCCTTCCCATCCTCATATGGGTACGGTGGATACTAAAAGTTGTCCGGCTTAGAACATGTGTATGAGGCGCCTCTGAATGAAAACCCAGCCATCTGAACGTTTGTATGGCTATATTTGGGATGCATTTAACATCGTTAAGGTGTAAAATATTGTTGATAGATTAGATTGGTTCAAAGCCGAACGTTGTTCTTGCAGGGCAGGAGTTGGACGAAGTAGATAAGTTTCGTTATCTGGGCAATTACATCTCACCTGGTTGTCATGCATCAGATGTAATGTCGTTGTGCATGCAGAAAGCTCCATTGGCTTTTACCGATTCGAGACATCTGAAGCCTCAGCGCGACATCCAGTCGCTGTAGCAGCGAGACCGATCCTCCTGTACGGTTCAAAACATGGTTGTTCCGGACAAAAGATGTGGAGATTGTCAATAGTTGAAAACAGATACCGCTCGAAAACTATAGGAAAATTTTCTTGTTTCCCATGTGTGACCTAAGATGCTGGGTCGTGGAACTCAGTCAGTAAATCAGGCGCTGAATTTGAATATGTTAAGATGGTTAGGACATATGTTAAGCACCACAAATCGACTACTTCATTAGACGCTGTTCAGCGAGGCAAGTAATGGATAGATGGGTCAAGGTGGTCAGTCCATGGCGCGAAGAAAAGGTAATAAGAACCCTAGTGAGTGAACTGTCGCGAGTTGACTGAGCTAGATTAGAGAATTGAGGTTCACGAAATCTCCCAACCCGAGGGCTGGAGACAATATATGGTGTGGATAAATGCCCGTATCCAATGCTCTTCTTGCACTCAGAATGTTTCCGCATCTCCGTAACCTTTTTTATCTATGATCTGCTACTATTGGGTGCTGCAAGGTAGCAACCAAAACTAAAGCACGTTAGTTAATGGTTATATCAAGTGAACTGAAACTGGGATCTAACGCTCGGTTCAACTCTGTCGATACGTTACCGAAATGGATTCCCTGAATCGGAAGACTCTGCGGTTCAGCGTAAAACAATAAAAGCCTTGTTACTCGTGTCGATACTGCTGTCCTATCTGTGCCACTGATCCCCATTTAGTGGCTGACCCACGTCTCAAGTGTGCTGTTAAGGCACTTTCTGCGGCCATCGTTTCCTGATCCTGTCCTCGCCCTCGTGGCTGGCGCAGCTGCATACGTGTGCGGACGAATTGATCTGCATGCTGTCCGCCTGTCTTTGCCTCTATAGTTATCTTACATGTCTCTGACTTTTGCCCGTTGCTTTATTCAGTCTGTCCTGGCAGCAGTTGCTCTCGCTCCCGGCACATTTGTGTGTGTGTGTGTGTGTGTGTGTGCATCTGTGGATGTCGATACCTCGTTGCGCGCAATACTTGTCCGTGTTCGCTGCATCATGCTTTTCCGTCTGTTCACGTATCTGCCGTTCATCAATTCGTGTCTGTACGCGTGGGTGGATCCTGTGCCTCATATCGTCTGACTGCGACCTGAGCTAGTTGATTTGTCCGCCCCTTTGCTCTTCTGTTCTAACAGCACAAGAGTGAGTGAATCTATTTGTATGTGCATGTGGCAGTATAGTATTGCTGGCATGTTTGTGTGTCGAGGCCGGGTTAGGTTTGAGTAAGCACGGAGGCAAATCGAATCCTGCGGGAACAAACTAGGCGGAAACTAGGTTAATTGCAGTCGTGAGCAGCGGTCTCAGTAGATGGATTATGTGGTGTGTACGACATGAGCGTATTCCCCTCATTTCTTACCGTCCTTCCGCTGTTCTTGCTACTGTTGTTCAAGGTCATTGTAAAACAGCACGAGTCTGGCACCGATTGGTTCAACCCCCGACGGCCTCCGATTTAGGGTTTACCCTGGAGAAATACGAGTGGTTGAATCGTAGACATCACGGCGTTTCAACTTGAAGGTCGCGTTTTTGAATTGTCCCACTGCTGATCAACTCCCTCACTTGGAAACCCGCAGCTGACCACGGCACCCTTCCCGAAAATGGCGTACCTTGTTGTTTCAATAATCAAAGAGCTAATCGATTAAAAATCATAGGAATGCGATGGTATCAAATTACCCTAGAGGATCACAGTGTGAAACACCCAATGACACGCGGTTTGTTACAGTTTTACAGTACGCTAAATTCGTTGTTGGTCTGAGTCAGATACGTCGCCTTTCGTAATCAGGGTTACCCGAGATACACGAATGCATCCCTTGATCTGCTACGTGGCTACCGTTGTTTTTGTCCGCTTACATGGCCTTCATTTTCATGAATTACTGGTCATCGTTCTACTACTTTCACGTTGTTGGGAAAAGTGCACATATATATGTATTATATATACATATATATATATATAATATATATATACCATTCGACGGAAAAACGTTTGCCCAACACTTCAATGTGTCGCGTTTGCCATCGTTATGATACTACTGTTGCCCCGGGAAATCGATAGATTGCTGTCACATGCACAAAATTGAATGTCCGTCCGTTGCTGATTGTGGTGCCATTTTTGTAGACAATAGTTTCTGGGCTTTGTTTGCTCCCCTACATGTGCGAATGTTTGTATGTAGTCTGCCTCCATGAATGCTGCATATATGTGTGTGTATATCGTTGCGTGCCAATAGCTCTGGTTGCGCCGTGTCCAAGCCACATACCGATTGTCTATGGTCTTGTCCCATTTTTCACCCCAAGTATATAGCGAAATTCGAAATCGCCTTTCAGATTGCACAGTCAGTTCTGTGACCACAATTTTGAGATACCACCGCTGTAAAATGCTAAAATTAATCATGCTTTAAATAATGTGCCACAGTTTGGTTGTTGATTCTCACTACAACGGCCTATTGCCTGGGTCAATATACTGTTAAAATAGTCCATTATGCCAAACTTTAAGCTCAGGATATTCCAAGAGAACAGAAGGGTAACGGATCGAGTTAGTGACCCATAAATGCATAGTTTTTCGCTCTCCATTGCAACACACGAAAAAATGAGAGCAATATTAATCTGCAGTTTTGTAAGTGAAAAATATGTTTAGCAACTCGACTTCTCAATAATCTACTATTTTTTCAGTAGTCGCAATTTTTTACAACTTTCCTCCTTCCCTTTGAGGCATCGCATCGGCTAAATTTGACAAACATTTCATTCGTGACCAGATGCATCCTGTTAAGTGTGTGGCTTCGAGACAACACTAAAGTCTGTGAAAAATTGGTTAGATTTTTCGAATCAAACTGAGTTTCCGTATTTTTTCCAGTCATTTTGAATTGCATTGTTTGATTTTACCATAGCTTCCGCAATCTAAAGGCCGGAGTTTTATTATTAAAATGAATAACGACAGGTATTCTTGGGTAATGGGTTTTATTCCAGCGGTTAGAGGAAACAGAACCTACTAGATGCGTTTCACGTGTGATTGTAAAGTTTTTTGTGCAACACCCATTGCATTTTCTTGATTCCGTTACCGGCTATAATCAAGCGGATTAGGTCATAGAGTTTGAACGTAAAGGTCCCAGTGCGAATCCCCATAGCCGGTCAACTTCCCCACTCGGCAGCCCTCTACTAGCCACGGCCCCCTTCCTGAAAAATGATGTACGTTGCTATTGCAATAATAAAAGAATTAAGAGATTTACTTAATTATAGCGACAGCATGCGGAGCTGAAGTTCACTAGACCGATCGCCATTCATTAGCGCAGTGTGGCAGTCTAAAACCGTTACCGATGGGTGCTATATCACTTTTTTAAAGTTTAGCAAACTGTTAAGAACTGGACCGAGCTTATGGTGTCTAAGATATTCGACTCACACGTGTTCATCATGGATTCATGTTCCAGTCTGGACGCGATGAGTATGCGTTACCGACAGTTCTTACCAAGGATGAAGCGGGACCACAATGCTCCTGTGTTCTTAATAGTGATTCTGTCTTTGATGTCGAATAAAGAACAGCACACCTGTACACGGGATTCGTGGTTGTCAGTGATGAGTTGAATGTGGGATACCGTCTGATGAATCATTGATAAATTAAACACTCCCACTGAAAATGTTGACCATACTTCTGAAAACAAACTTTTCGACTTGTTCAAGTTATTCGTCGACTTCTGCTTTGGTTTTAATAACAGTTTTTCGAATAGAGTGGACTGAAGAATATTCACTGATTGCTGCTTTGTCATACGGTAGGATACTGCTGCATGTTAATTTTAGCCAACTGGATGGACGACTTTCCAGATTTTTCCTTCTGACCTCATAGTCACGAAATCGAATTTTTGAGTTTCACCTCAGTAGGCTGCTGAGGATGGAATTTCTCCCTGCATCACAGCTGGAGCCCACCAATAAGAATCCTCTTAGTATGTTGGGATGCAGTTGGCAGTTTATCAAATTTCCATAATCACTGGACTGATCCAGGTGCTAAAATCTGCCAGTCCGCCGTCATGCCAACTACAATCGGGTAGCCGTTCGAGCCCGAACGATGCGTCGGTGCATGTGCCCTCCGGTTGACTTCCTGTCTCGCTTTGGGAGCTTTACGTACTTCAAAAGTGAATCTTATTTCTTTTTTGATCAATTTACCAAAGTCTGTTGTGTCAGAGTCAATATAGAACTGTTTACCCGTAAAATGTTTGATTTCCGTACCTGATACATGTGGCCGTATCAGTCGCGCGGGTGAGGTTACTCAGAATGGGTAAATGTTTCTGGTTTTAGAAGAATTTAGGGTTGATTCTAAACTCCGGCCATATGATCACAAACCTTTATTGGAGAATATCGCAACTTCTTATCTGGCACTGTCCAACTGTTTTCTCTTTTAGTGTTCAAAGTAACGTAAGCTCATGGCTAGGAATCAGCTTATAGAATCAACTTTGGCAGTCAGAGAATGGAATTTCAGTCGCGATAAATTTCCCGAACGAAACCGAAAAATCAATAAGGAGATTTTCTGATAAGACTATAACGCTGAATCAAATTCTATTGGGACACTGTACAAATTTTTTTGTTAATTCTTGTGCAGGAAGCGGATGCACTGCATAAGGTGCATCTGCGGGATCCTGGGCTGTGGTAAGTCCCGGAGAACTCTGGGTTCACATACGCACACACACACACACACACGCTCGGTCCCAGAAGCAGTTGAATGTAGCCCACCACGTTTTGGTTTGCTCGAGGATGGAATTATTTTTGTTCATCACTCTGTGCGTGCTTCACAGTGCACGTCTCCATCTCTGTTTAAGTTGCTGTCGGAGTTGTATGTCCCAACCTAAACCGTTACTGGGTAGTTTTAAGTAAGTAAGGTCTGAATTCGACAAAATTAATGGCCTATTTAGTTTAGCAAATATAAAAGACAGTTAATGGTTTGCAATGAAAACTGATTACAGACATTCATTTGGATTTCTTCCTTATACATTGCCAGGCAAACTTTTTTGATTCTATTCACTTGGTTGTCTCAGACTTGACGCTGATCAATCAGCATTGATAATAGCCAATGTGTTTCCCGACTCATACTGTTGAAATGAATTCCTCACCGTAGTCTTTCAGGTTATCTTTTTATCATGACAGTAACATGAATTCCATTCATTAGACTGGCAGTTGGCGATCCATGCAGTAGAATTTGGTTTGCTTCTTCCAGAGAAGCTTAAGCAGTTATCAGTTTGTGAATATGTGTGCTCTATTGATTCGGAGATTTTTTAATCTTTGCCATGCAAACAGATACACACATTGTGTGTGGATCGGTTGTACAAAGACCGAGAGCATTTAAATCTCTGAGCAGTTTTATCGAATTTAACTAAATAGGGCGTTATTTGGTAAATTTTGAAATCATTCGTCCCCTTTTTGTGTGCTTTTATCAATACCGAAGTAGCCAACAATAATACATCTGGATTCCGGTCACTGAGTCACTAAGTTGGAATATTCAGGCATTATCTTCTACGGGACTCTATTCTTTTGTATTCATCCACATGACTGAAACACTCAGATAATCTACCTAGGAAGTGTGTATACCGTAGAGACTTGAAATTAATCTTGTAATCTAATGTACGATTTAATAGAGCGGTTTCTACTGAGCTTTTGAAGTAATACCCCTTCTTCTGCTGAATTGGGGAAATGGTACCGTTCATGTGCACTGGGATAACCCCATACAGCTTATAATCGGTGATTACCTGATGATCATGCTGGTGCCTCCAATTTTTTGCATTGATGACAATTCAAAGGAGTGCTTGACAGTGGTCAAGCGGTCAAAATCGTGACTTTCTCACTTGCACGTCACGGATTTGAATCCTTCCACCGACAGAAGATCTGTACACATATTAAGGCAAATGTACTCCCGCCGCCGGTTGCGTCTCCAGCCGGCACTGTGAAATTGGCCGCGGCTCCCTTTTTAAGAACTATGTATATTTGTGCAACAACAAGGGGTTAAGTGTGGGATAAAAGATAAATAATTTGACGACAAAAATAAAAGTGATTGGGAAGTAAGTTTCGCATGTCCAGTCCAAGTCTGTCTCTGGTGTGGTACTGAGTGAAGTTGGTCTGTTCGAGTTGTTCGTGGTCAGCTCATGAATCACGGAAGGTCCACTACCTGTGCGAAATGATTTAAAGTAGGTTTCGCTCTTCCGCTGTGGTTAGTATGCGAACTATGCTAAATTGTAATAATCACTGTTTGAACCTTGTTCTCCCTAGCCTCTTTGACTGGCTTTATCAGATCGCCCTTCTGAGTTGACGCTAGCCACGAGAATTCGGCCTGTCGTTCATGTTGTCTTCTGACGTATTATTCAGCCATGCATCTGACACTAGTCGCTATCCACATTTGACCGTCCGGTCAAACCGGTGATCATCCAGTCCGTTGATTCCTTTATGCGGACATTGCTCTTCAGAAGACAGTCTGACGGGATTGATTTTTAATCCCCGCTGACTTCTTGGAACTCATGCAACTCTCACCTATTCTTCCAAAAATGGATGTTTGTACGCCCATTAAATTATTCATTCACCATCATCATCATCATCATCGTCATCGTTCAGCGTTAAACAGCAAGGCAAGCCCCACTGACCGCTGCCTTTCCCCAGAGTTACACGTTTCTATAAAGAGCGGATATCCAAAGGGAACAGGGACTGCTCCTACACAGGCGGGAAAAGATAAGATGCTGCTGCAGCCAACACACGAAACACAGTCTAACTGTACAAACGCACGTGTTTTCAATCATTCTGATTCGATAGAAAATGACAGCACGATCGCCACTGTTCACGGTTCACTGCCATATCCTTAAGTGTCTTCAGCCAGCAAATCGACGAGTCTTTCGGACCCCGACCACGGAGACTTGACACACCTACTTTACCTAACTTCGCTGTACATTTTCTCATCCTGCGTTGCCATGTCATCTGTTGGCCTCCACATGGCTTCCTCCATTCCTTAGGAAGAACACAAAATAGGGCACGATATGGTAGACGAGTGTTCGTCACACGCAACATGTGACCCAACCAGCGCAGTCTACTAAACTTCTTACGCTGAAACAAGCTATTCTCAGAAGTGGCATCCAATACGAGATTCCTAACCTCAATATTGCTCACCCGGTCACTCCAACCAATCCTAGCCATACTACGTAAACATCGGTTGTCGAAAACCTCCGAGTGACGAACATCGCCCACACGCATACTCCATTTCTCGCAACCGTACAACAGAACTGAACGCACTGCAGCACAGTACACACGACCTTTCAACTTCAGTGAAATATCAGGCCGACGCCACAAGTGATTCAGTCCAGCGTAAGCTGCCCGAGCCTTGGATATATGCATACTTACTTCCAATCCCGAGCTACCATCGTTCGACACGCAGCGACCAAGGTAGGTGAAACGGTCCACAATCGTCAGCTTCTCTCCATCCAGTATCAAGTTCGGCGCTGCTGTCGTCCAGTCCTGTAACAGTACTTTGCACTTTGAAGGTGCAAAGCACATGCCGAACCGAGCAACCGATCTCAAGAGTCTATCTAGTGCCCGTTGTGCATGGTCCGCAAACTCGAACAGGCACACGACGTCGTCTGCGTAATCTAGGTCGCATAGCTTTCCTCCATTTTCCAGTTCGACTCCTACATCCCGGAGATCTCCTAAAGCATCTCCCATCACCTCATCCATGACGAAGTTGATCAAGAATGGAGAGATGGGACACCCTTGTCAAACGCCACTAGTTGTTTCGAATGAACGTGACAGTTCACCGCATATCCTAACGCGACCGTAGGTATGCGAGTACAATGCTCGCAACAGGTTCACGAACTTCGTTGGCATACCCTTCCGGTGGAGGGCACTGAGCAGTGTTGGTCGATCCACGGAGTCGAAAGCACCTTTCAAGTCGAGGAAGACTACGATCGTAGGGCGCCGGTGTGTGTGGCGCGTTTCGAGTATCTGTCGAAGACTGAATATCTGGTCGATGCAACCTCGACCTGGCCGAAATCCGGCCTGTTGTTCGCGGATGTTACTCTCGCGAATCGGTGTCAAACGGTGCAGCATTATCGAAGCTAACACCTTAGTAACTGTCGGAATTAAACTAATCCCACGATGATTGCTGCAATCACTCCGTGTACCCTTCTTGAAAATGGGTATAATCAGTGACTCACCCCACGACAGCGGGATACGCTCCTCGTTCGGAATATCATGAAGCAACGAGGTAAGTGATTTCATCAGCACTTCTCCACCCAATTTGAAAAGAACTGGGGGAAGTTCGTCGGGACCGGCAGCTTTTCCCCTCTTCAGAAGCCGAATATTCGACTCCGCTTCCACTTCCGTTGAGGGATTAAGTGACATCTCCCAAGGATTCACAGCTCCAGGCGTCGGACTAGATACGATAGCGTATGGCCAGTTAAACTGATCCTTGAAATGTTCTGCCCAACGGTCCAGTCTTTCCTGTCTACCATGGATGAGCTCTCCATTCTTACCGCAAACGACTTCACTAACCGAAGTTCGCCGGTGTCGCCCACCGCTGTCGCGTATAAGCTTAAACAGTCTTTGACTGTTACCTGAAGTGGACGCCATTTCTATCTCTTCGGCTACCTTAACCCACCAGCTTTCGCGGTCATTCCTAAGGCTTATGGTCAACTGACGCTGCAACTGCCGACGCATCTTATTCATTTCCTTGCAGTTAGGCAGCTCGCGTTTTTGCTCCATTAGAATTAGCGACGCTTGAGGGATCCAGTGTTTTTGATGAAAGCTAGATCTGGGACCGCAGGCGAAATTTGCTGCCAAATGCATCGCCTGCCTAATTTGATCCCACTGATCGTCTACATTGCTACTGGTCGCAGTTCTTAGTTCCTCGGGTAGTTTCTGTTCGCAGCTGTTGCGAACAGCCGAATCAGACAAACGTTCGACAGCCAATCGGATTTGTGGCCTGCGTCGATGGCCATTCAGCTGCAGCAGAAATCGCATTAAAACTAACGCATGGTTTGATTCGACGTACGTGGTCCAGTATGATCTACAGTTCTGGACAGAACCGCGCCAACGGTAGCTAACTGCGATATGGTCAATCTGACTCAAAGTACCTGTCGAGTTAGAACGCCACGTCGCTGTGCGACGCGAACTGTGTCGGAAATTCGTACTAGATAGGAATAAATGATTATCTGCACAGAATTGGAGAAGTCTTCCTCCGTTGTCTGTTCGCTGTGCAGGCAAGGCGCATCGCCC
>LUCM01000897.1:0-26105 GCA_008360955.1 Fasciolopsis buskii | reverse complement strand
ATTAAAGTCACCTGCTACCACTACAATGTCAGAGCTTTTGCTCTTCCGAACAAGAGTGACGAGATTATCGTAAAATTCGTCTTTCTTCATATCAGTGCTGCAGTCTGTTGAACCGTAGGCCGAGATAACAAATAAACTACGCTTAACACTACTATCCTTTCGGACGCCAACTGATCCATGCAGTCTCATGGCACACAAGCGACTGTTGACTAGGATCCAATCTAAAAGGGCTGCTTCAGCCTTCTCACTCAAGACTATTCCTACACCACGTTGACCCACAGCTTGAGCTGCTTCGTCTCCTGAAGTGCGAAGAAAATATCTTGACGAGACGTTTGGCGCAGTTAGCTGAATTACTCTACTCGAATCCTGAATTCGTGTTTCACTCACACAGCAGACATCAATCGAAAGTGAGTCCATTGTCAGAGCCAAAAACGCCTGTCGGCCAACCTGCATTAAAGTGCGCACATTGAAAGAACCGAGATTCAGAGGCTGTCGAGGCTTGAGAAAATGTGAGCTAACAGACTGAAAACCACCTACTGCACTACTTGGCAATAAACCGTTGCGATTATCGGGCGTGTTATCAATGGAGATACTATGGGTAGGCAGAAGGGGCAAACAGATTGGGTTGGAGACAGAAGAGACAGGTTGAATAAAAGAGAGGCAAATCGGAGCAGCATCTTACTTATCACTATCCACCCCACATGCGCTTGATGCAATGGGCAGCGCGGTCCTGATTATCCTGCGCGACGATCGATGCAGTATGGAATTATTTGTAGGCGTGTAACTCATTAAATTATTGGTAACCAATTTTCCGATCCTGAGTTTCACTCCATGGAGTTGTTTCTTGTGTGTCTCATTAGAGCATAACTTCGTATCGATGGAGGGATAATCTAGATGCACCCAAAATACAAAGCCCTGTTGATTAGAAAAACGCTCTAAATGAAATGCTCAATTCGAACTCTTGGACTTCGAATCCGAAGCGTTTCGTCCAACATCACGTTTTCTTCCTTTAATCACTCTTCTATTGAAGTTCTTTTCACATTTTTTTTTCTGACAACGTATTTGGGTGCAATGTGCACGAACTGTAGACTTTCATTATTACTGTCACACCTCCCTCTGTTTCTCTTGCGCACACCTTAAAGGCTGTCTTCACTTTCCATCGGGCATACACGCACAGTACCACACGAGTTGTCATTGTGAGGCCTGAGCAAATAAATTATCAATGGTGATTTCACAAAATTCGCGGTATACTTGGTCCATAAATGTGGCGAGTTAGCTCATTAGTTTCATCGTAGTAGTGTTTATGTGAGCGCCTGTGCGCACATGTCGGAATGTCTTAGTCCACTTAGATAATACCAACTTGCAGTGGAATAATTCATGGTTTGTGTTGTTTTTTCGTTTTGTTTTTCCGGTCTCTTTCACCACGATTTCTATTGGACGGAAATGCAAAAGATAAGAACGCTCGTCCCTAATCTACGTTTTCTTCTGCACTTTCTTTGTCAAAAGATACAGTTGGGAAGTTTTATCTGACTGGGACATTGATATTTCGTTGATCGAGTGACGTCCCACAAAGATCTTAGATGATCACATTTCCATTTTTGAGTAACGCTGCTTCAAACAAAGTAACTGTAATTTTGCGAAGTATGGACGAATATCCAACGATGAATGGACAACTAGCATCAACGGCAACTTTGTCCGGTCATGGTTACGACGCCTGCATTGCAGTTCATTAGAATCGAACGAAGCGTGCATCAGAAATGAGCCGCAGACGAGGAACAAAACCGACATGATAACACTCCAACTGTGGATGTATACTCCTCAATGTATATATTTTCTTGAAAGGAGTCATCGTGTTTTATTGAGGCCAAATTCACCATTGGAAACCATAGCTACTTTGTGCAGCTGTTACATTTGGGTTGTAAGAAGTTATCATGTGCGGTGCATGTCAGCCTTGCCCCAACGGGGTCCGAACCAGAAGTAAAGTGAGGTTCCGTTGTCACCAGAATATTCGTGCTGGTTCTCGAGCATTTGTGTGATATCAAGGCTTTGTGATACAGCAAACACTTCACTCCGTCACTGGGTCTCCCATAATCCCAGAAGGAAGATCCCCAACTCGAGTCAAGTACTGTTTGGCATTGGACGGGCGCAGCCGGGTGTCGTGTTGTTTCTCTGATCTAGATGGGATAGTCCGGTGCCTAACGTGTTTCACCTATTTTCGTTCGCTCGGGATTCCATCACCAGTCGGAACACGGTAACCAGCATGTGATTATGGATAGGCTCGGGTGTGATGCATTGCGCTCATTGATTCCGTGGTTTACAGTGGCGAGTTAAATATTGATACAACGCATGATCAATCGTTCCGGCACACATCGAAGGACGTGGCTTATTCTGAAAATCCCTTCGCGTTGTACTCACATTCCCTGACCATGTCTTTGAGCATCGGACTTGTTCCACACAGCTCATTCGGTATACGTGTTGACCCCAACACGGTTATAAATTTTGGCTCTCCATTTGATTTCTCAGGTCTAATTTTCTGCCCGATTATTCTTCTGGTGGGGTCCGCTCGGTCTGCCGAGGATAACTTTGGAGATCGTAGGCGATTGCTGGATGATATAATGTTAAAAGCAAAGCGTTGTTGGTAGACGTAATTCGACGTTTCGACTTTCTCAGGGCAATCAAATAACCGAGGGAGCGTTCACGTGTTAAATTGTGTGTGTGTGTGTGTGTTATTCTATAGTAGATTTTATAGTCGCGTTTTCCCGCTCTGTCTCCAATGAGTTCACACACATACAATGTGAGTCAGAACGGGGTGTTATCGAATGGCCTTTGTGAACAACCTCAGATCTCATTCCTTTCTGCTTTGAGTCATTCTTTGTTCTAGATGATGTGCTCGGTAATTTATTTCCTATACGATGATCCTCCCGAATCATTGACGCGGTATCTTTTTTTCCTTCCGTCCAGTCATTATCCTCTGCGGTGATCCTACTTCAGTACGCTATATTATGTTGAAAGCATATGAAATGGGATTTGCGAATGGTGAATATGTGTTTCTCAATGTTGATCTGTTCAGTAGGTAAGTGGTTCATACAGGTTTTTTGATAGTACTTTCCCGCTACAACTGCCATTTCGTATGTAACATTTGTTGAGATATGTTTCAGGAAGTTGCTACACTATGACTCTACTTACAGGTGTTTTGTATCAGATGAGATCGGACTCGAAAATCATAGGCGTACTTGTTCGTTTCACAAAGTGAGTTTCGACGGGAGGTTCTTGTCAAACCGGCCTTTTGATTCACTTTAGCTCTTTTTACCGTCGCCCATGGACCGTTGATGCATCACAGCTTCACCCAATCTGAAACGAAGTGGACTTAGGTGTATTCGATGCGTTGTGCAAGTGAAGTTCGAGCACAAAACTTCAAGATTAAAGGTTCTTGGGAAAATCCGAATTCAGTGAATCGGTGATCTCTTCTGCGCCCAGACATGTGTGCGTGTATATTTGTGGTGTGGGATGTGAGTGTATGTTTATATGCGTGTGTGTGCACGTGACTTGATGCAGGGCGAACTTCATTGACACCCATTGAAGACCTTCTCTTGGGATCTTTCTAATCACCATTCTTTACTCTTGCGCATTCCATTTACGTAGAATTGACTAGGAAATCAACTGAACCCCCCAACACTGCTTAGCCTAGCCACGATTGACAAAGGAAGCGCTCAGGTGTCCGGCTAGCTGCTGCCGTTCCCTCCATCGACCTTTTGATGGCGGATAATCGACCACGATGAACTTTATCTGCTATCATGTATACACGACGCACACGAAGACAGGATCACTCGGCCACTCGCTTTGCTATTTATTCTTGGCCGCTCGAGAATATATGGACTCTAACACGGCAATTTCACTGTGGGAGGCACTGCAGGTTAGATCAATGAAAGAGAAGCTCGGATCCAATCATCATTATCATCATCGTTCAGCGTTAAACATCAAGGCAAACCACACTGACCCCTACCTTTCCCCCAGAGTTACATGTTCTATAAGCAGAATGAATACTCAGGGCGAACAGGGAGTCGACCTACACAGGAGGAAAAAGATAAGAATGTTGCGGTAGCAAATACACGGAACACAGTCTAACTGTACATAAGTACCTTTTAAATCACTGTGATTTGATAGAAAATGGTGAACACGATCGCCACTGTATAGGCTCACTGCCATATCCTTCAGTTTCTCCAGCCACCTAACTGTCGGGTCTTTCAGACTCCAAACACAAAACGTCAGACACCTAAATGACCTAAGTTCGCCTAAGTTCTCATTCCCTGTTGCCACGTCATCTGTTGGCCTCCACATGGCTTCTTCCACTCCTTGGGAGGAACCCAAAATAGGGCACGGTGTTCGCCATACGCAACATGTGACCCAACTAGCGTAGTCTACTAAGTTTCATACGCTGAGATAAGGTAATCTCAGAAACGGCACCTAATACTAGATTCCTCACCTCTGCATTACTCACCCGGTCACCCTATCCAATCCTAACGATACTACGTAAACATCGGTGATCGAAAACCTCCAGGTGACGAATATCTCCCACGCGCATTCTCCATGTACAGAATTGAGCACACTGCGGCACTGTTGACTTCAGTGAAATATCAGGCCGACGCCACAAGTGCTTCAGTCCTGCGAAAGCCGCCCGAGCTTCTACTACCGAGCTACATCGTTCGACACGCAGCTACCAAGTTAAGTGGAACGGCCCACAATCGTTAGTTCCTCTCCATTCAGTATAATGTTCGGGACTGCTGTCGTTCTGTCCTGTTAAAGTACTTTGCAGTTTGAAGTTGCAAAGCACATGCCGAACCAAGCCACAGACTTTGACAGTCTGTCCAGCGGCACGTTGTGCATGGTCCGAGGATTTGAATGGGCACATGACTTCATCTGCGTAATCTGGATCACACAGCTTATCACCATTTCTCAGTTCGACTGCTATGCCCTGGAGACCTCCTAAAGCATCCTTCACTACCTCGTCCATGACGAAGTTGAACAAGAATGGAAAGACGGGACACTCTTGTTGAACACCGCTAGTCATTTCAACTGAACCTTATGACTTACCGTATATCCTCCCACGACCACAGATATGAAAGTACAATGCTAGTGGTGATGCTGAAATAATGACGAGCTGCCTCTAAGCAAAAATTCCAATATGCCATTGGTCCTCTTCCTGGAGTCGGAATCGCATCTATTCCTTGCGACGCAGAGACCGTTATGTAACTGTTCAGTGCATGCACACATTGTGGCAGTCGCTAAAATTTTGGACTAGGTAAATCAAGTCTTCTGCTACACAACTTTTTTCGTGAAGAATATCTGTCATGTTCGCTCGTGAAAGTAAATTTTATAGGCCTAGACAAAATCATTATTTTTATGTGCACAACCGAAAATATTACTATCGAAGACCTATCGACAATCGATTTGTCAGCCTGTCAAGCGCTTCATACCTCGTCTCACTTCACACGGCGTTGATTTGCGTCGTGCGTACATCTACCAGTACCCGATGTTTCCGTTCCTTGTCAGTCCATCAGTGCACATGAATAGATCCAAGGGGTTGTTTTAGTCGACCGACTGTTTTGGAGACCAGTTCATTGCTTTACCGTGTTTGTGCAGACTTATCTGGTGGTTTCGGAGAGTCTCGGGACTCATTTACAGTAGTGCTATAATTGCAACCGCACTGGGAAGCACGACGGAAAACGTCAAAATCACCTATCAACACGTCAGATATTACTAACTATGAAAAAAGGGTGAACCTAGACAATTTTATTTGCACTACCATAGATAGGGCTAAGGACCTTTGGAACAGAGGTAGGTCGTAACTTGAGAACCATGATCGTGATCATGATCATCCTCATGCACAGTCAGTTATTTTCTGTTTTGTTACAATCCTGGCTAGACATTGAACTCCGCATTTCTCTTCCAATCCGAAGAACACACACGATCGGATCATTTTTCACTTCCGGTCTCAACAATCGTTAGTTGTGCATGCGCGCGAATCCAGTTTGCATGAAGAAAACGAATTCACTTCAAATTAAAATATTTGTTTTTCTTACGAACATCAAAGTACATGCCGAATGTAAAGCCCGTACATCAGTTCGTAGTGTGCGCACCCAGCGATTCACTCCGAAAATGCGTGTGCGTGTGCGTGTGCGTGTGCGTGTGCTGTACGTGTCCAGGGTTGCAATTGACGGTGCAATATGTGAAGGAAGTAACTAACGGCCGCTAGTCGATTTCTATCACGTGTAGATGTGGCCTTGATGGATGCACGTGTTGTGCCCAGAACAGTAGAGGACAAATCGTTTATTGGTTAACCAGCACATGTCGAAATAAGCGCCGCACGCTCAAATCCATACGCTACTTAGAACGAGATAAGAAACG
This sequence comes from Fasciolopsis buskii, assembly GCA_008360955.1. Lineage (NCBI taxonomy): Eukaryota > Metazoa > Platyhelminthes > Trematoda > Plagiorchiida > Fasciolidae > Fasciolopsis > Fasciolopsis buskii. The sequence continues at coordinate 19,700 of LUCM01000897.1, read as the reverse complement.
CTCCCCGGCTTCTGCATACCGTTCCGCAACTCACAAACCCATGAGGATAACAAAATGGTTCGTAATAGCAGCGTCTTCTCAAGGTTTAGTATCCATCTCATCAGTCAACCAACGGCAATCGACCAATGTAGCGGCAGCGACGTGAGCATTGATTAATCAACCCTTCCAGCCGCTTGCAAATTAGAATCGACCACAGTTAGCCGATACCGGTATTTAGCCCAGCATTCAAATCGCCCCGTGTTCGTGCTCCAACATCGGCTCGAATGGCGTCGTTTCTGTGGTTGAATTGTATGCTGTGATTAAAAACAACCATTTTCAGCAGGTCATTTTTCAGGTGCATGATGTTTAGCTTTGTACGTCCATCGTTTAACACCGAAGGCGGGTTACATCAAGCGGGCCCATGAGTGATTCATTTGATTTTTTTGTGGCTCGGTAACTCACAACGTCATTAGGGCCACTCCGGTCAGAACGCTTTTTCAGAAAAGCAGAAAACGGTCTAGTCAATTGAGGTAAAACAACAACAATTTGTTAGAAATTAATCCGCAGATTTTCTGAGCTGATCTACTCAGGCGTGGCTGTAACGATGGTTGTTCTTTCAAATGGTTTATCGAATGAAGAAAAAAATAAGATTCTGTTGGAGCTGAGTCGAGTGTCATGTCCTGTGATTGATCCTTTCCGGTCGACTTCTCATGCTGTTGGATTTGCACTAGCCATTTGGAGATATGCATGGGCAGGAGTTCCTCACCCACCCATAGATAAGAAACCGGCGACGAACAAAACAAACTAATGAATTTCTACCAAAATCCACGTATTTAACGCTAATGTTAATGGGCAGCTTTGCGAGGGTAAACTAAAATTGCTTGGAACAAAACACGAGTGGTCTTTTCAACCCCTTCACCTTGTATTTAAGTCGGGTTTTCCACCGTCAATCTTTGGGTTACACGACAGCATCGTACATATGACCACCCCGCTTGACGTTTCTTGAGTTTTCGTGCACGTCAATTTTCGATCATATTTATTCTTCAATGAAAAGGATAATATTACTGATAATTGATTAGGGGTCAAAACCCCCTTAGTGTCAGTCCATTTCTCTTTGTCCCAAGCATGACAGACTTTTCGTCAAGGAATCGTTGACTTTTTCCGGACATTTGACCGCCTCCCGTTTGGACGCTAATGTAGGGATTCCATTTTCCTCGCTCTTTGTTTACTCTTTGAAATCTTTTGTGCGTGGCAAATGGCGCAAAATATTCGCGAGCAGATATCTATCCAGGAAAAATGACGATTGACCAAGTATTCGGTGTCCGTTTGACATCGTGGTTGGCCATCTGTCTGTTTAGCAAACCGATGTGATTTTGTGTGGAACTTGTTCCTAGATTTGAATCAACTGATCCTAGCTGTCGTATATTCGTCTCGCCATTACTGATTCGAATTCTTCTAAACCAAAAGACGTTTTCCCTTCCATTCTAATAACTTACAAATCCTGTTTTGCAACGGCTGATAACCCTCTGAACCGGTTTTTACAACTCCACCAAGTCCGGATCGATTAGAGCGAGCTTGGTATAAGAACAAATCAACCGACGAGGAGAATGAAAAGGCGCGCAAAGCGTATCGAGCTTTGATGACCATATCAATACGCAGAACGGACTCTGAGGAGTATAACAATTTTTCAACCATGATCAAATCTCGAGCGAGAAAGGACTACAATGAAGATTTTTATGAATCGGAGGTAAGTTGTTGATTCAATAACAGAATAAACTCAGTCATTCAGTTACCACATCGATGCACCACTCGATCAATCAACGACTTACTCAAACTTTATCTCACATCCATCTATTCTAGTCAACGATTTTTGAACAGGTATATCTGCCTGCAATTATTTTGCACTATGTGGTGAAAAAAATTCGACTTTGTGTAGTTTCAATTATCCCACGAGTCACCGTCATCCAGTTCAGTGCTAAATGATTTCATATCATTTCCGAGTTGCTCTCAATTCTGACTGGATGATGTAATAAGTCTAATTTTGTGTTGGTTTTTTTTGTTCTTCTATGCTGACTTCTCGGGATGTTGCGTAGACTAGTGGTTGCCACAATGGTCCTGTTTGTGAATTGCACCGTTTTGTATTCATCACATGGCACCACTCTCAGCCAAACGGTTATCTGAACTGATGTCACACCTAAAGTTCATACACGGAGGTGCAAGCACGCACATTATTGGTTGGTACTGAATGAGGTGACTATCAAGCATCATACCAGTGTGCCCATTTGGTTTACTGACTGGAATTAGTTTCGACTTGGTCCGTTTAAGCCTTTTGACTACACATACCACTCGTATGCGAGCCTACATTGCTCGCGGCCTTGCCCGCTCGGGTTCTGCCAGCTACGAATCGATTGTTTTTGTGCTAATTTACTGACTAACAAATCGGATTGAAGTATGAGACATTCTTCTGGCAAACGGAACTGTTCCGTCACATGAATAGTTGTCTGCACCAAGGGATAACAATGAACATAATTATGTTTCAATATGGCCAACTGTTGAGTTTAGTGAGCCAAGCCCCCCTTCTTTTTGGCTCCATGGCTCCATTGCGAAAATATTATAAAATCTTTTAGTGGACCAGATACGAAAAAGTTTCCTAGGATTGAGAAATTATTGTCATGTGACGTTATGCAAACATGCCTCCTTAAAGTGGACAGTGAAACTGTTAGTTTGGTTACGATAAGTGAGCTTCGTAGAGATAAGTTGGTATTCAAAAATGTCGGTTTATTGATGAGTACAATCGATAACAATTTAGCCATCCGTGATCCGGGGCAGAGCGCACTGACTTCTTAATTATCGTGTGGTTCAATGGAACACCATAATTCAGTAGCAATAGTGCGCGGAATGTGGATAGTTTTCAATGGAATGCCGAGTTATTTCCAGTTTCCGGATGTGTTACTCTTATGTTTCGATCGGTTTGTTTACTTTGTTGTCGGTAATACCGTCTTCCTGTTTGCTTGCGAATTTCTGGGTTAATGGCCATCGTTGACGTTCGGACAACTTTCTTACTGTTACAAATTCTAATGCGTTGAGAAAGACAGCTATCGGTGAAGATCGTCCTTCCGTTTGATGCTGTAGGGCGATGTGCATGTCAATAACGGAACCGTTTGTTGACTGAACAACCGACTTCGTTCTGAGTGTTTATCTTTAAACTTTTGGTCCATATGGTTTCTAAATTATGCCTACATAAAACTTTCACGACCATTCTTTACTGGCATATCAGTCATAGACACACTATTTATCGAAAACTCACTAATTTATGCAAATTACTAAATGTTTCCCTGTAAGCTGATTTCCAATTGTATTGTCTTCCGGTTGAATCCATACGACTAATTAAGATTACGAAGAAGCAGACCTTATTCATTTAGTAGCTCCGAACACTCCTGCTTCCGGACGTCCTCCAGAAGGAAACTTTTTTAATATTCGATACATTATATCCAACGTGTAGAATACTATTGTATGATGCGGTGCATTTTCTGACTGTGTTCCGCTGTTGTCGAAATATGACAAGCTTGACGAATTATCGTGCTCAAGAAAAAGAAGTGAGATCACCTCACCAGTCATGGTCTATAGTGAAATACACTAATACTACAGGATCTTGGTCAACTTCTGAGGTATTTCACACACATTAACTTTATTAGATGATCACCGTTAACTATAATGTAGCATCAAAACGAGTGGCGAACAAATCCGTTTCTCTACTCTACAACGTTCATTCCCAGGATGTATTCTGTGGGCTCGTGTCACTGAACTCCTGTTTCTATCCTTGACGTTTTTCTTTGTTTGTCTCTGGTCAGGTTCGAACTTTTGTTGGCTTATTCCACGACGCGCTAACTCTCTATTCCCTGGCTTTGGCAGACGCCTTGGAACGAGGCATGTCAATAAACGATGGTGTTGGGATTAGCCGACTTATGCGAAATCGTACTTTCCGTGGTAAGCAGTGTAGTATTTTACGTAATGGTACGCATATGTACGTTCATTCTTTCGGAGTTTGAAAGAAATCCGTTGCTTAAGACAGTTAATTTTGTTCTCAAAGTGCATCAAAACCTCCAAATATGTTTCATATACATTCATGTCAATATTCGATGTGACAGTAGAATTGATTGCTAAACATGTTCCTCTATTTGAACCATCTGCGTGAGTCACGTGCTTCGTTGTAATGCATCATATTTCATTTGCTATGCTGTGAATGCCCCGTTTCGCCTATCGGTGAACTTCGTTTCACAATTGGATAGGCAATTCAATAATCTGACCTCTGACACAAACGATGCATGACGCGAACTACTCCATCCCCACAGACCATGGAAGACGTGCTTTTGGTTCCTTCTTCAAGTTTTTTAATCAACACTTAGATTAGAGATTATCGAGTAGAACATTCGTCGGGTAGAGGGCCACTGAGTCAGTCACGTACTTGAGCATCACAGTTTGATCTCGTTCATTGTTTTGGTCCAATTCAAGGGGAATAAGCTTAAATTGATGGAAAAATTACCTAGAGATTATCTGGAGATTCAGCTGAATGTACCACCGATGAAGGTGAGCATGAATTGGGAAGGTTCCCCTCTTTCACCATTACTTAGCGATAGAATACGCAATATGTTCGAACTACACGAGCAAAATTCTCGCACGTCATGTCATCCTTCGTAATTTGGCTTGCACATATATCCGCGAGGTAACCACACAGGATGTGCAAGCCATCTGTAAAATGGACCAATGTACCGCGGTAATGAATCAGTGCTACGGTCGAGACCGGGAAGGCAATTGAGAAGATGCGAAAGATAGTGTTAAAGAACTCACTAGGTTGTTCGTTTAGCGATATTGGTGGAGTTGAAGCGGATCCTTGTTCAAACAGAAAAGTTTGCTTAGATTGATAAGTTATTTTGGCATTTTCATCTCGCCAGGTGGTTTTAATTAGATTAAACATCGCTACATATACCATTGTCCCTATTGCTTTTTACCAATTTGAGCCCCTTGTTAGGGTCCGCGTGACATAAGGTTATCCATCACTGATCGAGTTTGTTTGCAGCGGTTACGCGTCGCCTCTGCTCGCAGATAAACTTCTCCAAGTGAATTCCGCTTCTTTAGGCGAGTAGCGGTTAGGATGTGGCTAAAGGTGGGATCGTTCTATGATATGAGGAAAAATATGAAAATACTAACTAATAGACTTGTCCGAGCAACACGATTTACGTTCTTGGTCATTTCACGGAGCGGTTAGAGAGATGTTAGGTGATATGACCGGGGTACTTAATCGCTGTTATTCTCTCATAGTTTACCTGATTTGTCGCTTATTCTTAGGTACTTCGTTTGTTGTCTTTTGATCATTACGTTCTCGAATAGATGCGGCGACGAGTAACCAACCGAAACCGGTACACGTCGGTCCCAAGTTAATGGGTGTATAAATAGTTTCAACAGCTTAAACAGTGACATGTTTTATATCTCAAGTTGACATTTTGCAATGCCTTGTGGCTGCCGAACTTGGTGTGCAGTTCGCAAACGCAACAATCAAAAGGCTTTGAAAATTTTACACTTGATATGAAACGGGAGCTATCGTGGTCACCCCTTACTCTAGCACTATTGATATTAGGCTGACTGACCAAGTTAGTAAAGGAGCGGCAAATCAGAATTTCACGTCCGGAACCTTTGTAGAAGGCGATCAGGTCGGCCAATATTTTGCCCACTTTTTGCCCGCGTGATCCTTTGGAATCCGCGTCCTAAACTTTGATCTGTTTACTTCCATGCAAACCAATTAAAGAAGTAGTCAGTCCTTAGTTTTTCACACACTGTTTATCATTGGCACGTCCCGCTAGTTAAAAATAGCTCCGGCAGTCAACCCAAGTAGCATATGCGGTCTTTGTCACCTACACTTACAATTGTGTTAATCGACGAGTCACACCTTAACAGTTAAAGTCCCATGGGCCGGAAATAATTTCCCGTCCTATGACGTCTCCTATACTTACATGTGAAACTATTTCGAATACGGACGATCTTTCCCCCTAAATAAGGTACGCTAGTCATATACCATTGCTCTTATCACAAAAAATACTGGTCGCCGAATCAGACGAACATATTCCAAGGCTCATAGTTGACAAGTCAGTTTCATCCATCAAATACAACATGGAGGGAGAAAAGTGTACGCAGTAATTATTGGGTAGATTTGGTGTAACCAACCCTAGTTTGAATAGATTTTCCATGCACATTAGAACTAGAATGGGGACAGTAGGCACGGTATCGCTCATTCGCTACCTAGATTTGAATCAACCATAGTACGAAATCATGTATTGACAACCGTTCGATATGATGCCCATGTAACTACTCAGCATTTGTGTGAGGCAATCTAAGATTTCTACTTTTTTACGGCATGCTTATCATGTGAGTACGGTGACAGAGCCTTGCGACTTGACGCCGAATATTCACAACACTGATTAGGGGGGGAGGTGAACATTGAGAGAATTTCGTCGTTTCATTTGCATGAGCAACACACATGCTCGGAATTCAGGTCACTGCCCAAGATGACTGACGGCCGCAGTACAGTCATAAGTGGACAGATCGTACCGATCCATAGGCCAACTGATGAACCCGTTCGATAGTGGTCGGTCGGTCTAACAGTCGTTTAGCAAAGACAAGTCCCAAAGTCGACTCCGTCGATGGTTTTGTCCACATTTCACTAAGGGAACTGAGATTTCCTGTCAGGCAAACAAGTCCTAATCCTTCATCTTTTGGAACAGGTCAGAAAAAACTGCACACAAATTCCAGTAGGTCAGTTGAAAACCACAGTAAATCTGAAGCATTCGCTTTCTGTTCTATCCTACAGTAAACCGGACTGTTTTTTCCATACTGCATCACCATTACTTTGGGTTCGGTAATATTCGGAATTATTGATATGTAAAGAGATAATAATATCAAATCCTCTTGTTTGTTTGTGGTTATATGTTGGACTTTCCCGAGAATTGTGGAACACATGTTATGACGATTGCTTTCGGTAAAGTGAGAGGATTGTGCTTTTCCCGTCGGTTCATTGTTCGCAGATGATGACGATAAATTTCAGCCTTCAATTTGTTAATGGAGGGAAGCGTTTAAAGGCCGACAAGCTCTCACAGCGTCCAACTGACAGTTGTAAACCCTAAGACATCGAACACATGTACTCAGCTGCTAGGGGCACTGTCAGACATAAACGGTTCATCAGTGTTCGCAGTCCGATAGGCCAGTGCCAACATGTTTGCCCACTTGGAAACAGTTTAATTTCTGAGCTTTTAAAAGCCATTGGCCTCAGCTACGAGCCTCAAAGGTGTCTGAAAACAAGTTCAAAAGTATGTGGCTAGTAGATAGATGTAAACTCCAGTTAGAATACTGACGTCATTTTCTACAATCGCTTTCTGATCTGCAATGAAAGAAGCAACTGTTGCTGAGAAGATCTATAAAATTAGTTGAAATGTTGTTCTCATCTTCATGAATACACTAATTCGCCCAAGAGAATCTTTCCCCTTCCCATATGACCAGAACTATGTGAATGAATTAAATTTTTTGCTGAAATCGAAATTCTTTGCTGCGATTGACTATTTTCAAGCAGTTATTCAATCATGCTTGGATAAGAATATGCGTATTCATCTTTCCCAACTGATCGATTCTTATCGACCATTCCACCAACACATCTGCTCCATTCTCACTCTAAATGTTACCTTCGATCACGTTCAGTCATCGAACAGAGGCTATTTGCCGTGTTCGGCTTCCGGTCACAGCAGATGGACGGGATTGGTCAAAATTGTGACCTGTACATAAGCGCTCGAGTTTATGGTCGCGGGCTTATGGGAGGTCGTTGGAAATCAAGTGCACTTTTGTACCGATTTGACCTTCATAAAAAAGTCAGTAGTTTTCCATAGTGCTGGGATAAACTTTACCTCGAACAGATAGACACAACTGGGTTTACCTTGATTGACGCACTTCGAATTTGTATGGAGCCTCAAGACCATAGGTTATTGGGACGTCAATACTTTTGGCTACTGGTCCACTCCAACTCTCATAAATATGGAATATAGTATCGTTTCCTTGGTCATGGAACGGCTATCCGGAATATGGTGCGGAAAATCCCAACTCTTTTGTTTGGTGCCAGATATAAGCATTGGGAAGCTAGGCAAACCATTTGATCTTCTGAGAATGAACACACGAATAACAGAACGGTATTATCGAAAAGAATGCAGTTTGACATTTCATTACAGTGTATCCTATTTTTGCAATCTATGAATTACTAGAATTAATAACAGTGTACACTACGGACACCGCTTTGTTATCGTGCTTCCGACCGACGATCATTGTTTAGCGAAATGCTGTGACACGCTAAATTTTGATTTGGAATATCACTTGGAACGAGACCGCATGAGTTATAGGGGGATATGGTAGTTGGCTTGGATCTTTTAGACAGAAATTTGACAATCTGTTCCTTTACTTGTGTTTATGAGTGCATAAAGTGTAGAAAACTCAGTGCTTCACTTTACTCTTGAAACAACCTCGTCTTACTGTTAAACGGAGGAGAAATTGGCTTGATGTACGTTTGGACGTGTTTAGGCATAATCTCGGCGATGTGCATCACCCTCAATCGGTTCTGCAATCTGATTTCATATCTGTCGGGTACATCTTTTACCGTTCCTGTAGGTGGCAATCTATGTGACTGTATCGCTTGACATAGCAACATGAATAGCGTGATAAGTCCGTAGTCGGTTAGCTTTTCAACGTTGTACATCAGTTGCTTACGTTTCTGATTTGTCGCAGTTCGGTCATTCGCCAGCTGTCCTCATTGAACACTCAACAACTCACTTATCCACCGAAAGTCCAATCACTTATTTACGCATTCTCAACTCTTTCGTTGGCAAACCATACGTTAAATGAACAGATTCTTTCTTACCTCTTTATCGGGTCTCCGAATTCTGAACTTCGCAGCTATTGTTGATGTTATTCCCCTGATAATCAGGAGAGATGTTATTATCGATGCGAAAGACAAAGAATTAACCCTCCAATATCCGATCTGCATTCGTGTACTTGATACAACCACAATTACTATGGTCATTTTGTCATGCGAATAGGCGGTAATTCTCACCAGTCTGATTTAGGCCTTATTTTGGTGAACCATTTGATGACTTATTCAAAAACGCGGAAGAAGTGTTTGTTCTCTATGCCCATCGACACGTTCATTTTACCACTCTCATGGGGAGACGGTTTTTAAAAGGAGTCCTTGTTCTTTTCCAGGTGTTACTGGAACGGTTCGCATGAATGCGAACGGCGACCGCGACGCAGACTTCTCCTTACTGGATATGGATCCACAAACAAACACTTTTCAAGTGAGATGCTGATCGCCTTTTCGGACTAGCTTGGTGACCCTAATCGGGTGTTCCATGGCTGTCTTTCAGTTTTCCCATCTCTCTCTGCTTGTGCGTTGCGTTTGCACGTGGCAATGCCACCCATTTCGACACAGACTAGCTAGGAATCCAATTCGCTTCTGTGACCGTACATTCCGTGCTGCCAAATTAGTCGGTGGTACGTAGATAGCAGCGACCTTGACAGGAGAATCAAATCAGCAACCAAACATCAAGGTCAAACGTGATGCACACACGGACGGTCTGCAAAGTAATTGGTTGAATAGGACAAGCGTACACTTGCGCCACGCTCAGTCGCTCTGACCGTGCATCGTACGCTGCGTTCACGCTCAAGCGATGTTCCATGTCGCGAAATGCCCTGGTTGTTTCGACTATTCTGCCCCACCTCAAGCTGTTCGAGTCGCAAGAGGGTGTGAGAATGAAATGTTTCTGCGCAGACATTAAAACCTCACGGTGCTTTTAGATTTCAAGCATTTATCATCGTAATCGCTTCTCCACCGACAAACTCCGCGTCGTCAGATTGCATCCTTAACCGACCGCCATAGTTTGTACCATCTAGTCGAGTCAAGTTATTCTTTCGCCTCATTTAAATGAGTTATGCAAGATGTGAGTCATGCGTGGGGCCGAAATGGAGAAGTGATTGCATAACCAAAAGAGATGGACGAGACAGGTGAAAAATATGAAATGCGTTAAAAATACCCAAAATATGGGAATGGATATTAGATAAAACAGAACGAACGGTACCAAAGGTTAGAGAGACTAGCATTGGGTCAGCCACCGTGAGCTCCTAACGACAAAGAATCGACTAGGCGTGCCGCAGCAACTCATCTACTTGTTGCAATAATCAGTGTAACGGTGAGTGGACACTACGTACCGTCTCACCTCATCGAGAATTTATCACAGCCTTAGCAGGATTTCCAATCATTCTCGAATGCGTGCACTGATGTACGCATCCATTTGATTCCACCTACATATTTCTGACGCTGTGACGAGGCTTCACTCTTCTCAATCATTGGACAGTTTGAGAAAATGCTTATCGAGGATTATTCCCGGTGTGACTGCAGAGACAGTTTCTGAGTCGAAGTCGTGAACAGATTTTTCTAGAAAGTTTATTATATTGTTTAATTAGTCGTGTGGTTGGTGGACCGCTTGATTCGGCCATGCCGAATTCGCACTTCGAAATGCGTTTCTTTTGTGATCATCAGCAGGCAATTTAGCGCGGTTGCCACCAAGATTGAGAGGAAGCCGGCTTATCTCCTCGTGCTCGCGTTCAGCTCGATCACCTCAATTAAACTCGATAATTCGCCGGATCACAGCTTAGATATTCCCAAAGACGATGTTCATAACCACGCATCTTGTGGCGGGTGTGTGCACCAATCCATCAGCATCAGCGAATGACAGTTATCGCGGGCATGTGTGCGAGTTCATTTGCATGCTTGTCACATACAATGCTCAGTAAAAGCTGAAAATCGTTTCAGATGCCCCAGAACGGAAAGCCGTTGTCTTCAGGGTCATTCAGTCCATCCGACTAAGTCCAGGGACAAGGAACTGAGATGAACTGCACGCGGTCACGTGTTCCACTCGTGGTTTCCAGTCCGGCTCAACAGGAACCTTGATCACTTCATACGTTTCTCTGCGTATGTACAAAAGAGATGGGATTGAACCTCACTGATCGTCCAACACGCAGTGAGATAGCCAAATTTGATTCGCCGCTCAGAAAGACAAGGATAATGAGACATAGGAAGAGGCTAGCTGTAGGTAAGAGATCTCATGTTATGGAGAACATGTGAGAAGTTTCAACGTCGGTCTAGTAATCGGCCCAAAACGATGTGATAGTACGGCAAGACAATAGCTCGGATACGAGCCGTCTACGAAAACGTTTATTACCGTCAGTAGTGGATAGGAAGAAAACTACTTAATGACTGAATAGAGGACGTAGTCTTCGAGAACTTCGAGGAGTTCCAACGAAATTGCTGAAGTTCTGCCAACATTTTAAAATGAAATGCAGTTGAGCTGCCGCGGTCGAATTGCGAATAATCCCTTGTGGAATTTATCGCGTGCTAACGTGATTTAGAGAGGTAAGTAACCGAACTTGCATGGCTTCCTCGGTTATGTGGTAGAGCACACACGGTGCTGAGTCCTGTAGGTAGTGTTCATGTGTGTGTCTGAGTATGGCTGAAGTGAAAGACTTTTAAATCAAGATATATTCAAGATTGCGATCCATTTAGCTCTTTGTTTAATGTGGTCCTTGGAAAATGCTTCTCAGACAACAATCATATGTCGCATATGCAACAAGGTACTCATATAGCCTAGTCTGTTTATTTACAAGTCGTGAAACGGTTAAAAACTTATTCCTTGAAAACTACCACTGAGCACGTTGAGAAAACAAGTTGGCGAACAAGCTCGTTTTCAGTGATTCGTACTCACGCCATTACATCACTATATATCTTGACAAGAAACTTTCACTATAGGAAGGATTGGATTAGTCAGATACAAATATGGGTGGGGAAGGGATTTGTTTTCTAGGGTTTGTATTGGGACGGAGGGTGGACTAGGGGAGTTGAAGCGCAACTCCCCTGGCCCACCCTCCGTCCCAATACAAACCCTAGACAACAAACAATTAACACAACACGTTCTTGTGTATTCAGGTCATGCCTGTAACACTACAAATCCCTTCCCCACCCATATTTGTATCTGACTAATCCAATCCTCCCTATAGTAAAAATTTTTTGTCAAGATATATAATGATGTAATGGCATGAGTACGAATCACCAAAAACTTATTCACAGTCAACTCGTTTCGGTTGCCATTGGGGGATTTATGTTCTAAAAGACCATTGTATGACCCTAGCTCTTTTATATACAAGGTATTCTTGTTCTATCCAGCATGACGATCATGTCGTCTTTGTTCATTTAATTAGATTCCTATCTTTTGAAATTTCTCCCGAATTAATTGACCAACTTTCCAAACTCTGAGTGATGCCAGTTACACATTTGGATACTTATTTTTCTCAGCTTCACCGTATGACAATACGTCCAGTGCACAATTAAGCTGAATTGACCGTGGAGAACTTGTTAATCTTTTTACAACTGTAAATATGTGGGCCAGCTTATCCCAGCAACTTGATTTGGTTTTATATATGGGAATATACAACTATGTATTGAGAAGCATTTTCCAGCCCTAACCTGCCAACAGGTTTGAACATATCTCAGCGATAAATGTTGTTCATTTTGGTGGTATTTAGACCCACACGAACACTTTGTGCGGTGTCAAAGTTTACAATTGAGAAACGATCACTTGGATCACTTGCAACGGACACGAGGGAAAAAGCCGAACTCTCATTTCTACTACTAACAGTGCTCCCGGTAGGTAGAAACTGGTGTCACTCGCGGCGATTTGACTGCACAAGCACCACAGTTCTCTCGCATCCACGCAAACTGTCAGTAGTGAGTCATCCCGAGGGAAGTAGAGTGAAAGTAGCTGGCATTTAGGAAAAGTGATTAAAGCAATAGGCCTAATGAACCACATGCACACAAGAGCACACACAAACACGAGCGTGCACCCATAAGTCCATGTGTTAGGAACATGAAATTACAGTTTCCCAGCGATCAGCTAAAGCCAAGTGATTATGGGCACGACTGACAGGCTCACAGGTTATCTTTAAGATGGATCTAGTGCCACTACAGGCCCATACACACACATACGTAAGCAGGCAATTTCTGATTTGGACTTTACTTCTCATTGAATGTGTTGTCAAGCCGTCAGGACCTAGTCGATCAGTTTGCCTCGTAAGTTCGCGTGATGATCTAATCACCTGCAATCGGCCTACTAATAGTGATTACCCGAAAACCAAATAGACTACGATCAAGTGTCCCAAGCTGTGGCTTGATTATTGATCTTAATCATCTGGGTGATGCGACGATATCTTTTTACCTAACAGCGCCCGCTCGCATCCAAGTGTGAAGCGACTCACATTAAATGCAATTGTTGGTGAGTGGCTTTACTGAAGTTGTTCGGAAGCCGTAATTTCGTGTTCCTAACACATGGACTTATGGGTGCACGCTCGTGTTTGTGTGTGCTCTTGTGTGCATGTGGTTCATTAGGCCTATTGCTTTAATCACTTTTCCTAAATGCCAGCTACTTTCACTCTACTTCCCTCGGGATGACTCACTACTGACAGTTTACGTGGATGCGAGAGAACTGTGGTGCTTGTGCAATCAAATCGCCGCGAGTGACACCAGTTTCTACCTACCGGGAGCACTGTTAGTAGTAGAAATGAGAGTTCGGCTTTTTCCCTCGTGTCCGTTGCAAGTGATCGAACGGTACATTGCTTTTGTGGTTTTCTTACTTGTAATGTGGGCGTCGATATTGCTCGAGGAATAATTTGATGCACCATATGCTCTCCTACTGTTTACAACGATAGTGATTTTTGTCAATTGGTCGAAAGTCAAACATTTCTCATAGCTTCGGCATGTCGGTTTTAATATGCCAATGTCCATAAGTTCGAAGTTTGCTACTTGTGAAGGCAACATTTTAGACGCACACAGTAATTCCATTATTCATAGTCCGAAGGTCAATCAACTCGTCTTTGGGTTTTTGGGAACAGCGACGGAAAATTAATGCCACTTGAACTCTGCAATGCCTCAGCCTCAGGGTAAACTGATCTGTCTTTCTGTTAAACAGTGCCAACATTGTGGAGCTAAACAATAAAACCATTTGTGGTAGATCCTTTCCAACTTAGTACGGTGTCAAAAACCAAGAGACGTTTGTAAAGTTTGAAAAAAGCTCGCTCTCAATAACTTCATCTGAATACTAAGCATAAAGGTACACATCAAACAATAATTTTCTCTACCTCGAAAGTTAACTGCTGGACAATGAGTATTAACCGAAATGAGCAGGCAGTATAAAGAACGTCAGACCATGCCGCACAAACGATATATCAGTTAGTGTGGTTTGGAATTTGAACAGTTATCTCAAATAGATGCTATCTCCAACTTCGCCATCTAGTTCCGTAAAGAGATGTAGTTGTTTTTATGGCTTGGCGACAGTACTTGAACAGTGTAGGTATGCCGATGGTCGTCTAGCCAGATAAGTGTCCAGCTCCTCAAAAGGATTAAGGTTTCGAATCTCAAATCAGTCAGTAAATTTGTTGATAAAAGGCGGTTCGCTGTCGTCGAGCTCGCAACCCCGCTTGATATGTTGGGATCTTATTTGGTCCTGTGCTCTCACTTGTAGTGTACGCCAGCGACCATGGGGCATGCTCCTTCCACTTCAATCATAAGGCAAGCATATATTTAAAAAGTCGCTTTGGGGAACGAAGCGACCGATTTTAAATGCCCGTCTCCCCGCCTCGATCGCTGCCAGGCCCTTTGTCCGACCATGGTAGGAGAAACTTCCCCATTCCCAATAACGCGTCATTCTTTCTCACGGTATATCTCTTATCGTCAACATGCAGAATGCCGGAGATCGAGACGATCTTATTCGATTTTCTCAATTGAACTGGTTCGTTTTCAAAAATATTTTAGGACAAATGCCTTTATTTTGACCTATGAATTGGAGGCATTCGTAAATAGGGTCTGGACGGGTAGTTTGCCCTTGGATTTCACAAAAATGTGTTTTTCAGCTTGCAAAGCTTTCATAAGCTGAGGCCGGAGTAGATGTACTCGCGATTGCGTCTTTCCTAGCATTTCATCGGAAGTTCTTCTTGAATTACACTTGTGTTTCTCGTTGTTGTGTCTGCGAGCTTACCTGGTCTATCCAGTTTCGTTCAGAGCGTCTTTAAAGTCAAGCTGATCAGCGTGACCATTATAAACCAGAAGAAATACGCATTGCTTGTAAACAATTTGCTTCGTTGTCCAAACTATCCCGTCGTTTTGTGGGCTGTTCAATAGGTGAAGTAGCATCGAGGGAGAAGATGATTTGCGGGAACTGTTTGGCCGCTTTCGTATTCATAAAATGACTTCTTCAAAATTTAGATGGCTTATTTTTTAACCCCACGGACAAACCCTGCGCGAGTGCCATGCACAGCTTCCGTTATTGGTTTCTTTACACCATAGGCTTTTTTAGTTTGATCATCAATCAACAAGCGTCCCTTTGAATAAGAGTTGCACCGTTGTGCACAATTTTTGGGGATAGTGATCTTTTGAACGCCGACACAAAACATTAATAATTTGGCATGGTTGGAAATCTGTTGGTATTAGTCCTTCGTTTAGACTCTTTCTTGCTGCTTTCTAAGTCAAGGCATCCGTTTGTAACCCAGTTTATCTGACTTGTTCACAAAGCAAATCTCATGCGTTTCGATAATTGCTTGTTTTTTGGGGGAAATCTATCCCACTGTACAATTGTCCGTCGGTTGAGGAATACGAATAACTTTGGTCGGAATTTTAGACTTTGTTCTAGTGAATTCTATACCAATTGTTTTAGAATGCATTTATTAATCTTATTGACCACCTCATTGATCGATCGGTCAGTAGATTGATTAGTCAGTCTATCCGTCGGTTGAATACTTGGCCACAATTCGTTCGGTTGATTGTTTTATTAGGACAACTATAGTTAGAGTGTACAATACATTGATATTTGTACTCTGTACTGCTCTGACGGGTCACTTAATAGTTGAACAAACTGTGGATAGCTGGTATTTCCCTTATGGGATTTGGCGGGCACCAGATCACCTATTCCTATTTGCATCCCACATGGTCTATGCCACTTACAGATGAATTTCAGAAGATATCAGCACGAGGTGGGAGTTTATAAAATCAATTCTAATCTAAAGGGCAAGTGTTGCAACAGGTTAAGCTGACGCAGGATACACAGCCTGACAAGTGACCTCAGCAATGATTATTGACCCAGTGCTCTTACGTTATCATTATTTAACTGACACATGAAATATGACATCGGAACAGGTCTGTCCCCAAAACAATCCATTTAACAAATTCGCTCATGACCGGACAGTTTTTGTGATCAATCTGTCTGTCACTATATTGTCTCCTTCCTCAAGACGGCCGATCCCATCTTGTTCAGTCTGGCATAAAATTTATCATATCTTGACATATCATGATCAACCTTAAATATCAAATTCTGATCTCATGTGCTGCATACTCTTCATCCAGTTTCATAATCACTGAACCTTTCTTCATTAATGGACGAATGATGCAGGTCCTCAACAAGGATTAATCGTCCAGGTTTGAACTTTTCTCTCTCGCTCCCTCGATACTTTAAATACAGCCGGTGGCTCACTATTTTGGTGAGGACAAGTCCATGCGCACTCTTTCCGGACGTGAAGTAGACTGGATTAATACGAAAAACCGTCCCCCACCGGCAATACCGGAGTGCGGATTCGATGGATCAGCATGTCAGAACAGACGTAAGTTTTCTTTCTCAAGATAGCCTTGCTTTTGCAATCGTGACTATGGACGGCAACTGGAAATGAAACGACCTTCCCACGGGCATTGGTCTTATGTCCCCTAAAAAGTCCGGCTAGCTTAACGATCGTTAAAATGGACGAAGTCGATTTATCATTTGAATCGTTTGTTACAGTGTTGTTGTTGTTGTTGCTTTTTGAATTCCCTCGAAATATTTACATAGAGGTGTATCGGCGTGAAATAGTAAGTCTAAAGTGCACATTCCACCGCGAGAATATTCGCAACTGGTTGATTATTTTATGAGAAAGAATCCTTGCCGTCATTAGTCACTCCTTGATATTTGAATGTAACAAATTGTCATTTATTTTTGTCACCGACATACCCGAAATCACCGGTCAATTTTGTCTTTAGTTTTATGCAATTCAAAGAAACCGCTGGTCTTGCGGATACGGTGATTATCGATGGCGTGCCGTCGGACATCAATTGGCAGGGACCGGGATTTGTGATACTCTACATCCTATCTATCCATTCTTATATTTGACTTCACTGGTCATTCCATTTCGCTGGATTAAAGCTAACTCAATCGTATATGCATCGGTTGTATCCATACGACACAGCAACATTCCAATCACATCGCGTCCGTCCTGATAATTCACAAAGGAAGTGTGGGGCGAATGCGGAGAAAGAGGGAGGAACGTGGTCGCATAACAAATAAGTATGCAGTTGATCAAATGTCTTATGTGACAAGCGTTGATAAAACCATTTGAACCATCTGGAGGGCAAATTTGATCGGTTGTTGCAATTCTGTTCAGGTCCACTCCCTACACCGTATTTGATGTGATACTTGTGTCCGTCCGGTTGTGTTCTCTCCCCTGCACTGGTGTTTACATTACCCTTTAGTATACTTTGCGTGAAACAAGCGGGAAAACACCGAAAAAGTGACTGTCGCGTTTGCACCCCCTCGTCTGTACGCTTCAGAACTACCCCCCCTCCAAAGGATTTATTCTCTGCTGGGTGAGCAGATGGCATTTCTCCCCATCACCAACCTCAAGTGCTTGTCGGACTCGGTCTGGGCAATTTCGAACGCGAACACGCCCTGGATCTTCTTTAGTTTGCATAAACGAAATAGTTGACTGTGGATTGATAATAATTACACAAAAGTTATCCCTCTCGAGAAAGACTGCTGATATTGCTTTTCCGAAGGGCATCGCCTAGTCAAAGGGACAGTTTGATCCTTAAGGAAGTCTCATCATTCTTTACATCGACGGTTATGCGTGACATCTGCCTGCTTAAGTTGTTAGATGTCTGTAACGCTTGTTTGTTTGTTTTCTTGTTTTGTTTTAGATAGTTTTAATCAATCTTGCACTCCACTTCTTTCGTTGAAAATGATTTTCTTGATGGAGCCTGAATGCTCTGTTGAATAGTGTAGTGCTGTGCAAACAAATGACATTAGAAACATAGATGAATAGCAAACTGACACTTCGAGAAATCACCCCCCCTCTCCCCCCACCCTGGGGCACCCAACTCTTATGTTCATTTTGGACAGAAAGAACGATGTAGACAAACGCAGCCAGTGGCGGATTTCGTGGGGATGTCTAGGGGCGTAAAACTTGACGCTACGGCCAGTCAGTACACTGGGAACCCGAGGTAGGAAGTCTGGTTATGAATCGTTTCACACAACTGACGTGATAAACTGTTGAGTTCAAATAAAAACCAGGAAGCAAGTCGTGTGTGCGCTGGCACTGTAGTCGGTTGTTGTAGCTGTATACTTCTATATTGTCAATCGTCGACTCGATATTGCTTGCATGAGCGCGTCAGCATTAAAATTGGCTACCCAAACAAACCATAATACTACCACTACATAGAAAAGTTCTTCGAGAAAGATACAAATGTGAGTTGGGATTCCTCTCTTCAGAGCCGTGTGGATCATATTTATTAGTATGACGTATAAAAGTTTGGAATTTGTGAATTTGTTCCATACCATCTGATTGGAAGACAAAGCAATCAACTTCATCGGGAGATCGAGTTTCACAATTAGCTTCGAAATCGTGTCTTTTTTAGATTGATTCGACTTTATCAGTACTTGGAACCAAGTTCATTCGAGCGATAAGTGGACAGGTCGTTGCAACCGGATTAACGCGATTAAGACGGTATCTTTGGGCGACTAATTGTTCTGTCAATCCCTTTTTACAGAAGGAGGTTACGAGCATCTAATCATGCAATTTTCACTTGTTACTACTTCCGGTTTAACCTATCTTTTCTTCGTGCATATATACATATATATATGTGTGTGTGTGGTGAGCACATGTGACGCCCCGTACCTTGTTCGGAGAACTATGGCCTGAGCTGGAAAGTGGTGAGTATTTCGGTGAATCAGATTTTACGGAGAGCCAGTGAAAAGTCCAGGAAGGTAATGAGGTAGAAATCATAAATATCCAATTCAGCGGGAATTAATAATATATAATGACTTATTGAATGACACGTTCACTGCTTTCTTATCACTGTCCGTCCTCATCTCTCCCTCTCTCTCGCTCTCTGTCTTGTGCACTCAGAGGTCATCCTGGTCAGTGCCGTTGGTGCAGTGATTTTCGGTGTATTTGTTACCCTGGCCGTGGTCTTGGGCATCGTGTTCTATCGGTAAGTAAGAACCAAATTTTGGATGTGCTTTCGGTTTCCTGAATTTATCTCCCACTCTAATCAACTCACACTCACTGGAAGAACAAAATCAACACTCGCCATCGTTCTTCGAATTTCCACATGGTTTCTCCACAACCATCCTCAGTGGTTCTTCATCGCTACCTGAACTACCTTTACAACTGAATAACGCTTGAACACAAATTGTGGAGGTTCGTGGCAGTAGTATAGTCGTGAGTTTCTAGCTTGTATATTCTCTGTCTCTAATTGTTCGCCATCGTGTCCGTTGTTCTGTATGTGTTATATCTGC
>LUCM01000896.1:247736-261130 GCA_008360955.1 Fasciolopsis buskii | reverse complement strand
CACACAACCAAGAAGAGCTGACCCAATTTTCAGCACCACTTTAGTAAACAAACCAACAGCCCCTGGAACTTCATGCGCACCAAGATATCGAAGGCAGACTAGATCCTTCAAGTCCTCTGGTTTCCAGCTCTCACACCCCAAAACAGCCACCCAGCTTTTCTTACATGGATAATTATTAGGCCAAACTGGTCTATCCCCGCCACCTTCTAGGGATATCGTCGGGTATCACTCCATCCCGCTTCAACTAGCCCCACAGCAAACTCAATGGATGCCACACAACATACAACGGAATAAACTGTATTTCGAACCCGTAAACCATGTGAACTATAGACCAAGTTTACCGGCTCCCCCTGATTGCCCATATCTCCCATATACCCTAACAAGTTCCCCATTTCACAACTCTGTGCCGTTTCTGCCGAACCCTTTTTTCTCCCCAAACTACCCCTCTCCTGCCCTACCTCCCAGCTAATGGCCCACCCTACTCTTCCTATGTAACTGAAGGTGCGATGACAAACATGGCCATGTTGGAAATGTCCCGTGTGACTGAATGCAACGTGGACGGATTACATCACCCCGGCCCACGAATGAACAACACACCAGAAGTCATCCTAAACTCGCCTGACAGGTCATCTACCGTCCGCTTTCGGTCATTTTTCCCTGGGCCGACGATTCCCCATTCAAATGATGCAACACTCTTCCAAGTAAAGGAGGCCCCAAGTAAAACAAAATCGGTTGAAACTATGAAAGTTGACTCTCCCTAAGACGGTCAACAAACAAGCAACCGAGATTCATTCACCATGACACTAATCAGCGGAAAGGGCTCTTCAGCAAAATTTTCCCTACCATTGTTAAATGCACGCTGCACGTTAAAGAAAATTAAACATATCCGTCTTCTCGCACTCTCGTCGAAATTTGATTTCATACTTATCACCGAGACGTGACTAAATAACCGCACTCCTGACAACGCCATAATAATTTCGCGGCTATAAATCCTCCAGAAAAAGCCGTGAAGCCCAGCATGGAGGTGGCTGCCTTATCTACTTCAGAGAATCTACACCGGCTACTTTGCGTCAGACCACCATGCTAAACACAATCCAAGATTGCGTCTGGGTTAGAGCTGAGATGGGAAATGAAGCCCTTCCTGTTGGATGCATCTGCCGTCCCCCTAGTTCTTGCCAAAACAGCTTTTTGATGATAACAACAACAAATGAATACTGCTTCTGACCTATCAGGTCCCAAGCATCTCGCTGGAGATTTTAATGCAGCTGACACATGCTGGTCCACGCTTTCCGTCCCAAATTACTTGCTTCCCTTCCTTGAAGGCATCCTTCACGGCGGCTGGACCCAGCACGTAACTAATCCAAAAAGAAACTTCAATGTACTTGACTTGATATTTACGATAGGCTTAACTGACGTTCAAAAGTCCACCGAATCTAGTCTACCTGGGTGGATCATTTGCCTGTTAGCTGTTCATTTACACTGCCCCTCCTAAATACGCCTTACCTTACCTAAGGTCGTATTTCAGAGCTGACTGAAATCGCCTACTTATTCTAGTTCGTAATTCAAACTGGGACGCATTTTGTTCTATCAACAAAAGTACAACCGGCCGCTGATCAGTTCTACTCCAACCTGCACAAGTGCCTTAAAGTCATTTCTCCGTCTCACAAGCTATGCATGCCGCTCAAGAGAACTTACCGTGAACGAATAAACTGTAAGCTCGCTAAACTCCAGCCGGCCTTTTCTAAGACCAGAGATTTTTCACTGTTCCTGCAAATAAGTCGATTAACTAAAACCCTACAAATATTACTGGATCACAGAAGCAAAGAGCAGGAGCTGCAAGCCAGAAACCAGCCAAACCCAAACACAGCACTGGCAAAACTGCTTAAACGCAAAACTAATTCTCAAGTCCCGCATATCATTCAAAACAACAGATATGTAAACAACCCACAGTAGATTGCAGAATCTTTTGGTGAATTCTTTGCATCTGCACTGGTGAACGATAAAAATCCCTCTACCCCACGCCAATCTCGCTTAACTACAGAGTCGTACTCAACAGTTGTATTTCTTCCGAGGGACGTAGGCCAGATGTTGGTAAAAACCAAAAATGGCTACTATTCCGGACCTGATTCATTGCCCCAGGCTGCGTTCGCATTAGGCGGAAGCGACATTCCAATTTTGCTAGAAAACATCTTCAACTTAACAATTCAGTGCCGCACCTTCCCGTATCAGTGGAAAACCTCTGTGATTATACCCGCTCACAAAAAGGGCACACGCTATGACCCTGCATACTATCGCCCAGTAAACCACACCCCCACAGTTTCCAGGATCATGGAGCGCTTGATTAGGAATAGACTTATGGCCTACCTCCTGGAACATGAACTTAGTAATCATGGCCAGCACTACTTCCTTCGTAAGAAATCGTGCGCTTCTTGCATGACTGACTGTCTGAACACTATCACCGAGGCCTTGAGTACTGGGGGATCAGTTATAGTAATCATTTTAGACGTGACGAAAGCTTTCGACAGAGTATCCCACTCTAGGTTGCTAAGTTAAATGGCGTCATACTGTATTGTTGATTCAATGCTGTCGTGGTTTTCATCTTATTTGTCATTTAGAAAGCAGATAGTGCAAGTAAATGGCTTAATATCTGAACCTAGATTAGTGTCCAGCGGTGTGATCCAAGGCAGCTTCCTGGGCCCCCTGCTCTTCCTGTTGTACGTAAATGATGTCTTCGATGTTGTTTGAAGCGGCACCCCGTTTCCCTTCGCAGACGATATCAAAATTGTGTATACCTTTCGCCCTGAAGCTTTAGAATTCACCATACGCCACATATCACAAGACTTAGGGTCAATCTACTCTTGGGCAAACGACTGGATGATGAAATGTTCCGCAGAAAAAAACAGCGTTATGGGGTACAAATACGTTATGCCCCTAAGAGAATTCAAGCTTGGAACCCAAACCACCCCGTTAATTGCGAAGTTAGGGACCTAGGCCTAAAGTATTCTTGCGCCGTAAACGTTTCGGAGCATGCTCCCGTACAAGTGGCGAAAGCGAATAAATTAGTAGGCTGTTACACGGAACTCTGAAGTTGAACGAAAGCAAACCGCATCATTTTAGGACCCAAGTCAGACCCATTCTAGAGAATTGCCCTCTAGTCTGCTCTAACATGAGGCAATGCGACAGAGTGGCGATTGAAAACGTCCAGCGTGCATTTACCAAGCGGTTAATTGACTACCCTACAAGCCTAAATTACGTGAAACTATGTGATTCGCTGAAATTGGATCCCTTGTGGCTCCGATGTATAAGAGTAAACCTGGTACTCTTTAACAATATTATCACAGGGGACGGATGCGTCTATGCACCTCGTGTTAGAAGCCCACTCCCGTAATCTCTCCGAAATGCGGATTCTATTATAACTCTCCCTGTTCCAAAGACTTCTGTTAGAGCCAACTTCTTTACTGTTAGATATTCGTCACTATGGAATAAACTCCCCCATCAGCCGCGCATTCTGTCACCAGTGTCTATTGCGTTTAAAATCAAGGTACGTGGGGTGGTTACTGTACTCTTTCTCATTAATCTATACCACACATACTCACTTGAGGATCGAGTAAGTGAGACTGGATTGGGCTTCTGGAAATTGCACTGACGTCACCTTTTCGCTCATTGCTGAAAGGAAAGTAAATCTCCGTAGTAATGTCATTAGGAATCAACCTAGTCTCTTCCACTTCAAACAGAACTCTGACACCAGCGCATGCTACTTAGTTACGTGCAGTTCCAAGTCAGATGCATCTCACCGTTCCTCTGCCTGCGAAATCGGTACCTATCGCTCAATAGTCTGACTTCATGTCCATAAACCTTATCGTTGTAACTGATTATAGGGCTGTTCACGCACAGCTCACTCCCACCCACCTAATTAACTAATTTCAACGCCGTCGCAAAAACGGTGTGGCAACCATAACCGGCCACCGTCTTTTAAAATAAAAATTCACTATCATCCTTGCCCTTGCTTTTCATCAGCTCTTCTCTTCATGCAAATGACCGACCCCTAGAAATAACCTTGTTTCTAATGAACCCAAACGATACCCTCCGGATGAAATAAGGCAAATGTCTTTGATTCTTCCTTTCTCATGCCTCACCGATATCTGTCCATTTTAGCCAATTCAGACCTCAAACTATTGCCACGAACATAGAGTCCTATGTGGTATCTTCTCTCCCCATAGTGACCGTTTATATCTACCAAACCCACTGGCCCTGACCAGAGTGATATATAATCCTTGATTTCCAAGTGCAATTTAGTCAATCCTCAGTGCATCTATCTTTGTAGTTCGATCACCATGTATATCAGCAGCAGTTATTCCCTGTCCTATTAAATACCGGCTCATTCTCCTTACTCATATTGTGGACGATCCTACCGAATACCGGTTCATTCTGTTTAATCCCAGCGCAGACGATCCACACATTAGGTTAGCCAGCCCGCCTATTTAAATATATACATGTATATAAAAAGAAAACCCGGATTCCTCAGCCACAGTCCATATATCTTGAATTGCAACATGCGCCCTAGTAACTTCCTTCTCTGAGCTGCTCGTAAGATTGATCGCTTCTTAATCTGCAGCTGGCAGCTTGGCCAGACTGCCGTCCGTCTTTTTTCTCTCTTCCAGGCCTTATATTCCTGCTTGGATGGAAACAATTATCCCATGTTCTGGCGATTATCCGATCCTGGAAAGACGATGTACCCCTTACCATACCATGCTCAAATTCCTTCCACCACACCACGAGTACGCTGGCGTTACCATAATAGTGCGGGGCGCGGTCGTATCCACCGCTTTGGCCGGCGCATATCGGACGGGCAGCTTGGCTGCAGCGGTGTGCGGGCGCAACTAGGTTGGCGGATTACACCTCCTGCATTCAGCCTCAAATGGTGTTTTTCAGATTGAGTGGCCAGCACTCGGTTAGCTCACCCATTAGCACTGTTGTGGTAAACAGCACTGTGGCTCATAAGTTCACGTGCGCCACTTTGTACTGGCTTCGTCTTGGTCCTTTCCCAAAATTCTTCTGCCAAAACCATACACAACGCACTCAAGAATGGACAGCATTTTATTGGCATCTGATATGAACTGACGTCCACAATGCATATTGAAATCCGAAAACAGCTGACGACAGTCGTTGTTCATCAACCTCTATTTTCGTCTGCGGAATCTGGCAATAGACCGATGCTCCTGGTAAAAGTTCTTCACACGAGTCCACCAGACATTGACTCATTTGACTCCGGTTCTCCTTTTTCTTTTCCAACGCCACCTTCATCTCTAGACCAAGCCGAAGTTTGTGAACCCAAAGTTGCTTGAAACAAACCTCATGTATTAGTATTACGATCGCACAATTCCCATCCATTGTAGCCACTTTCCTTGCTTAACGAACTGTGCTTCCATAATTTTTGAGTTCTATACTTCCTTTTTTGATATCCAATCCGGTTTTCACTCATCTCCATTCCGTTATCACACCCATATTGATCCTCATCTCCACCTTATAACACTCTTGGTTATGGAGTATCCCGGCCAACAGGCGGCGACAGCCATTACACTGCAGCTATATTTTGCCCCCGCGATACGCACCTTTGCTACATTCAAACATATTATCACCCGCAGTGCAGGACTGGAAATCAGTCACAGAAAAATCTTTGCGAATCATTGTCTAGCTCTGAATTAAAACTCGAAACCCCGTGCTTGGGAAATCGCATTGCCTGTTATGATCTTGTGAGCAAAGCCAAATTGCTTTGTGTTTGGTTTCTGTTTTCCGTATCTGCACTGTGCCTTCTTTGCTCAATTTTGATCTTACCTTATACATGACTCTCGTGTGTCGAGAAATGCACAAAAACAAACAAAGCTTTCAAATTACCTAGGGTCGCACTCGCCCACTCTCCCTTCGATTTATATTGTTCGCATTTCCTGTGCATCATCTATGTAAAAACTTGATCTTGCCTTGTGCATGCATCTCGTAACTCGAGAAATATGCATTATCATTATTATTAGATACCTAACCCATTCAGATTTAATCTTTAATGGTAATCTCTTGCAACACACGCAATCAAACGCTTTGATCGAGGAAGGTGAACATAGGTGCCTTTTTTATCGGGGTTTAGATTGACCGGATCAAGAAAAATAAAACTGGATCAATATCAAAGAAAACCCTGTTGGCATTAAGAAAGTCCGATGGTTGGTCCTTGACGGTGCCCTCCATAAGTCTGGGCAAAATGGGTATATGTTATGGATACTACACTGGCCCCCCTACGGAGAGGAATAACAGAGGAGACTTTCAATGAACGGGGATTACCCCGGCTGACATGAGCGCAGTAAACGGGTTCAAAAATAGACGTATGTCGGGTCTGTCAAACCGGAGTAGGGCTGACGAAGACCATCTGGGCCAGGTTGAAGGAACCATGCGACTACAGCGATAGTTCTCTTTGCGCTTTTGTGTTTAAAAGGATGGATGAAAGTACCTGTCCCGTTGGCCTAAGGGGTAGACAAATGTGTATTGCTGTCGTCATTGAGGGCGCAGAAGTGCGAGTTAAAAGCTTCAGTGACTTCCTTCGGATCACCCATCTGTTGGCTGTCATATGTGATGCACAAAGGAATTTACTGCAAATAGTGTGGGATCGCAGAAGTCCGACCAGATGCGAGCTAGAATTTGATTTCCGAAGGGTGGTTTGCTCCTGCTCACAAGGTTCATCCACGAGTGAAGCAAGCAGGTCGTTTTGAAGTCGGTTTGTACTCGGTAATATGGGAAACTCTGAGGTTCGCATGTAGATATTCTAAAGTTTAAATGAATTTTCACGTTTGAAAACTGCTTATTCGCGTTGGCGGAGCCAGGGAGCTTTTAGCATTGAAATTGGTAGGTATCGAGTGCAAGTCTGTGCATAAGCTATCCGCAGCATCTTGAGATCCATAAGATGGAAATGAATGAGACCAGTCGAGACTCCGAATAGCAGCCGTTATATCGGCCCAGTTTTCTAATTTGTAAGTGACGTTCATTGACATGGTAGTTATTTCAAAAGTTTGGGGTCTAGGAAGAATAGGCTGAAGGCAGAAGACCATCTTTTGTTCACAACCCGAAAGGTATCCAGTAAGTATGTATTAGCATTAAGAAGACTGCGGGTGAATGATATTGCTTTCTCTAGTGGGATTAAGTGCATGCTGTACCGACCCCGTAAGTGGATATGATGTACAGAGCTTGATTACTTGGCACACGTTAGTAGTAGAAGATTGATATTTTATGCAATAATTCACCATGAGTTGGGCGATGATACCTCTCACCAATAATAGGCATCAAGTGTTTTACTTCCGTGGCAGTGCCACGACATGCGGTGCGCACGATCATGACGTGCGACGATAGTGTCAAAATAGAAAAAAAGAAGAAAAGTTCACGGGAAAGGGAAGGAGGCCAGCACAATAGATACCAATAAATATCCCCGGTCACACTTGCATGGTAAGTGCACCAATTCTAAGAAATTTTCACGCAGGGGAATTGAGTCCGAAGGGGAATTCTGGGCAGTACCGCGTGGTGTCTTAATTGCAGATCACGCAGGACACCGTATACATTCAACAGATAGAGCTCGATGGATAACTTCACCAATAGTTTGACTGCACAAGATTTCTTGACATGTCTTGTTACTCCAACATAACTAGGCCCGATATCAGTCTACACAAAGTTTTCGATGGCTGATTAAACTTTCAGCCACATCTGAAATTAGGAATACTAAATTGTGTGAACCTGCACCGGTTTCTTATTCTGCTTTTGCTTTGCAACCAAACCCCTCTATCTTCATCGTCATCCTTTTCTTCCATCCTGAACCAACGTCGAATGCCAAGGCATCCTTATGCCACTCGCCAAATACCCCCAAAAGTTTCGGTCTACCCGCCTTCTTTTAAAGTCGACATAACTAGAACCGATAGCGTATACAGGGCGGGAATCATTAGACTGTCAAAGAAAATGGTTTTTCATTTCTTTAAACGAATTCTCCTTTTCTGTCTACGAACCCTGGCCCAGTTGCTGAGGCGAATTTATGAGGTTATCCATGTGCTAATGTATACATAGTTGATTAGTTTGTTTGGACCGTCACGTTACCCCGTAGTTAGCACCAACGACCTCTTGGTAAATCACTTGACCAGGCCTTACCTTGTTGACGTGAAATCAAAATGGATTCGCGCTCATTTCTGAATAATAATTGCGGGTTTACGTTGGGATGAGCCATTTTGCCTAACTACCACTCCTTGTATTCACATGATTCATGTAAGAACAGCTGGCATTGTTTGCAATTCCACCTCACAGGTCCTAGGAACACTTTGCCCATAATCATGAGTAGGCTGTTTCAGGACCTGGACCACAGCCTATTATATTAGTGGGAAACACCATTCAAACTGGAGAATAGGGAATTGAATGGTATAAGTACCAAAACGAAAATGATGACATGATGGGACACGGATTATTATTTGGTTTTTATCTAAAACTGGGTTTGGAAGGTGTACCTGGTAGACATTAAGAGACTTCTAGAGCAGCCTGGATTGCCAGCAGGTGACTATGCTATAGTATATTATGATAGGGTGGCGATAGAGGAGTGTGTGAAGATATCAGGGCCAAACGATGTAAGGAGTGTATCAAAAAGAGTCGGGCATCAGTGTCGGTTGGATTTTTATCTGCGAGCCTCGGACTATAATTGGTAATTACGCAACGTCTTGTTGGTGGAAGTATAAGGGTTAGTAATTTGCCAAAACGTTTTCGTCCACAGCCCGTGGGAAGTTAGTAGAAAGCAGGAATTTTCTCCTCGTGTCTGACACGAAGCCCTGATTAGTTGATTTCAGGAATATCCTTACCGTTGAGATAGATTTGACAGGTCAAGAAGCCCTCTAGCCTCATATGTAATGTCGCTTTAACGATTTCAAGTGAAGAAAGACCACCGCATAGGGCGTGGGTCATCCAAATGACTCCAGTGCTCTAGAGATTTCGGAGCAAAGGACATTTTTGTGATGAGTGGCATTATACTTAATCCGCTTCCGGAAACACCACCGGTATAGTTGTGTGAGTCTTCTCCAGCGATGATCGGTGAGTCGCCCAGAAAATGAATAACGCCCAAACTTGCAGTTTTATACCCTCGTCTTGAGCTGTTATGTGACTTCTGTCTTACTTCAATAATTTAGAAAGGGGATATAGTTGTAGCGATATCGCATAATCAGTGTTAACCCGCTTGCCCATCGTCGGTTTTGCAAAAGTTCCTAAAAAAATACGTTTGTCAATTGGTGTGATGGTGCAGCGTGGATAGATAGCTGCCACAGTGAATACCACTAATGCACTTGATGCGGATATCTGTAAGTATGGCGCATAGAGCAGTCCTGCGACTATCTAATGCCATGGGTTTGGTCACTTGTTCTATGCCGTTCAATATAAACACTGGGTTCCAACTACGTCTGTTTAAAAGAAATCATTACTCACGGTTCATACATTTTGAAGGATTTGTGTTGGTTACTTCTTACATTCCGGCTTCTGTCGAGTGTCTACCTTATTAGACTTATTCATGTGATGGATAAATGTAGCAAACCATTTGGTGCAGCAGACGTTCAGAGAAGTGCTGAGACTCGTGATCAGCGACTCTCAGAGTTGATTTCATCCATAGACAGTTTGGGTGCCTTTTCAGGTTCCTGGACATTAACATTTACGTCAATAATAATACTTAGAACTTTTGCTTGAACGCTTGACTACTACAATGTGAAAGGGAAACGTATCTGGTTGGGTTTTTTACCGGATGAAATTCGCAGATTTGTGTTCTTAAAAAATTATTGTCGGTAGGTTCTTGAAAGCCTGTGTTTTCCATCTAGTCGGAGGGTAATACTTCACTCTTCTGATTATTCAATGTAAACCACTCTCAGAAAGTGAGGAATCTTACAGGATAAAGATAATTTCCGAGCCCCTTGACGAAAACAAAAATGTTGTGCGTGCGCATCAAAAGCTGTTTTGCCTGTAGTAGATCAGGCAGTGCGGTTCTCTTTTTTTCTCTTCTTCCCACTTTGTTTTCGTTCCTCTCTCTGGGTATACGACGTGTGACGGTACTAGATCACTTTCGAGTATGATAGAGGCAAGTGCAGAGATACCGTGGCATATACCTGCAGATTAGGTGTTTAAATCCCCAGCCTAGCCCACCTGCGTGATTCAGATCAGATTCTTCATTCTCGCAGATGGACAGAACGGATCAACTAATTGACTGTATTGTTTAGATCCTTCGCTATCCTGAAGCGGTCGGACGTGGCATTCGAGAAATTTTCCACGTTCGGCTCAATTATTTAGTGGATACTAGGTAAGATTCTTAACAAGAGAAAAACTCCCGAAAATTCTGTTATCGATAAGTTTTTGCCTATACCGGTCTAGTCATGTTTTGCTCTTTAGAATCTTGGTGTTAAGCACGTGTTAAACTCTACCCTCCGAAAAGTTGAATGGTTTATTCACTCATTGTATGCTCAATTACCGTTGGCTCCCGCACCGGTTTTGGTTGGGATGCCGCCAACAACAAAATTGTATGCACAATTTGCAGTTTGATCATTAATACATCTGCAAAGCGATCTGAAAAACCCTAGCTACCGTGGCCGTAGATTGTTCCAAATTCATTATGTTATGCGGCTGATAAAAATGTTCGTTTGTTAAGGGGCATTTTAATGCCCTGTGCGTAACCATGTGACCTCTGCGTTCTAACGAAATGCTCTTGTTCCTGAAATTTTTCGTAAATAGGCATTTAGTTTTATATAGAACGATTAGGAGTTTTACAGGAACATATTCAGAACTGCGCTCAACATACTCTTGTTGGACTGCCCGGGCGTTCGTATGTCGTTTCTTTTGCCAAGAGGTGCATGGCGCTCCGAGAGTCGTGGAGAAATTCCGGTATCCTGATTTTATACCTGGTTTTCGAATCTGTTAGCCCGCGCTCCTCCTTCAACTATCACGTAAATTATTTCATTTCCCATCTGTTTATTCTCTGGTTTTACCTGTTAGAAGGTTGGTACCATTATTTTTACTGGCAATTTCTTTGAAGGTCGACAATGCTGCATCACAAAAATATTCCGTCAGAACTGGCTATGTGGATGCGCCGTCCATGCTTCTGTGCGATCAGGCTTATTAGACAACACGCGAAGTTGGAATGGTTGACACTGTATGCCTCGGTTTGTTTGTACCCTCAGAATCAATCGACATGCTTTGGTCTTGTTCAAACTATGTCTTAGATTGATTCTTTTCTAAGCAAGCTCGAGTTCATGTTTCAAACCGGCCTAAGTTTCAAGTTATGCCCTCTGAGTACGTTCGTATTCCAAGGTTAGGCAAGGAAGAACAACAGTCTCATTTACCAGGTAATGAGAACCAAAACCGTAGGCAAAATATTGATGAGGTATCGGAGTCTTCTTGTAATTTTGTTCCGTCTCATACATCCTAAACAAACGCAAATCAAACGGGATATGAAATATGTATCCGAAATTGCCGTGCGCTTGACGTTAATCCCTTGTTTTTATTGCACCGAATTTGCCGGATACACAAGTGGATTGTCTGTCGCTTATGCGAATGTTCAAACTACCTCATGATCTGAAAATTCCGAGACACGAAGATGACTACAGAATTTGAGAGACGAATTCCCGATTGCGTGCTGGGCATACGAGTCATGATCGAATCGAATCTCGACAAGTGACAGAGTAGAATCAAGTGGGAATTCGGAAACGGGGTGTTCTGTCTGTAATTCCTCAGTGCACGAGAAGAAAAAAAAGAAGGACTTTTGTTTTCTTAGGTGCCAAATATTTCGTTTATCTTTTGTCAATTCTTCTACGTGAAAATAGTTCACGTTTGAGGTGGTATTTAATGGGACACTTCTGAACGCGGGTAGAATTCGCCTGGCACCGCCATTGGCAAGATAAGACTGATTTGTAACAATTTGTTTTTTGAACACAAACTGCGGGCATTTTTCATTTGATATATTCATCAGCCCTGCTAAACGCGGATACCTGTTCGATACCTCGAGTCAAAGGCATTCCTTGTCCGACCCGCATGACTCTGTCGAAAAGCCACTGATTCGTAATAAAGCTCGGTTACGGATTTTCTCCTCAAAGTTTGTGCATGTAATCCTATATTCGATCGGGATTTGTTCAAACGATTTGTTGATTCTATACTATCGTACTATCACTACTCTATGTCAACTTTAGCACTTCCTTTCTTACACAGTCGTCTGAACAATCATCTAAAGGCGAATTTTACGATTCTTCTTCGGACTCAGGCACTTCACGGTTTGACGTGCCAGAGTTGAGTCGTCTTCAGAAATGATGGCGCCTTGTTAATATGAAATGAAATTTACACACAGCAAATCTTTAGGTGTGCGTACTCCACCATAATACACGAATGATACACCGGATTGAGAGATGACAATTTATGAACAAAGATTGACGCAGAAGGTCATTACACGATTCATCACTATGTTCGGTGCATGTAAAAAGTCCAAACGGGGAGAAAGGCAGGTTTTAACAGTGGTCCGTATGTGCATCGCGGATATATGTCTTGGTCCCCTCTGACTCGGTTCTCTGGTTTCGTCAACGAATTCAGTCCTATCCGTTAAGTAAAAAACGTGAAAGAAAAGTATTATATCGTTCAGGCTAGATAATTGGAAACCGGTAACCACACTGCTAAATAGTGGGGGATTTGCGGAAAAAATCACCCTCATTGTTCCTCGTGATGGTTGCTAGGATGCGTGTTTGTCTTAGTGAACCTATTCAGCGCCGTAATAACTCTGATTATCAAATTCAGTTTACTGGGCTTGTTTTACTGCGCCCTGTTCGTAGCGTGTGAGCGGTAAGACGAGTGCATCCGTTTGATTGATTTTATTCTTGATTTGTGTGTAAGTTGTTGATTCTGTCGTGATTGCGCCTAATGTTGCTTCGGATTTCAAGGTTGATTATTTGGCTTATTTCTGTACTTTTCAGATTGCCAACGATCCGATCGAAGATTGCCGTCCAAGTGCACACTGGCATAATTACGTATTTTTTGAATTTCTGGGGTCGCGTTAACGTGATGTAAAATTAACAACAAACTTTCTGTGCTTGTTGCCGAATACATGAGATTGGCCTAAAATATCATTTGATTATTGGGCGATCTATGTTTGTCAATACCTTAGAGTGTTAGTTTCGTGAGATTCTGGATCGCCGAGCTTGGCGTTTCAATCGGCAAACATTTCCGGTTACCGGTCGAGGGGTGAATATCATCGGTGCCTGAGTGTACTGTGGTGGTGTTCCTACGTAGTACGGGTTGCCCGTTAGTCTTAAACCTTTGACCTCTTTCACATCTTTAATCTCGGTGACTGGACGTTGTCTCACCACTTGCGTCTT
>LUCM01000896.1:204889-241695 GCA_008360955.1 Fasciolopsis buskii | reverse complement strand
TATCATGTCAAGATTATCTCCACTTCTCGAGATTTTCGAGCCTGGAACTAACTCCAGTATTCAAAATCTTGACAACTTGACGCTTTTTAGATTCTATTGCCAAGAAGCTTTGCAAGCGCGTTGTTGCCCATGGAAATGCCTTATTGTTCAACGTTCCAGACAGTCCACCGCTCGAATCGGTTAAACTCTGCATACAAGATGCATGAAACATGTCCCACTATCAAGGTCCTTGTATCAGGCTGCGGAAGCAATGCACCAGTACGACTGCCCTTTGCTTTTTTGACGTCCTGATGAGTTGGCAGATAGGCAGTTTATTAGCAGATCGCAGATGATTGCCCGAGCTATGCCTTTCAAAAATAAAATCTTTGCCGACACTGGGGCAAATAGAATTCCGAGAACTTCATGGACGACAACCGTATATGCGATTTCAAGGACTCCAATAATACTTTAACTCGGAGATCCTTGGATAAGTTTCCCTCACTAGAGGTTGATACTGCGGCAGCATATAGAGCAACAGTCGGCTTAGATGCGTCCAGCTCTCCCTCCCCCTCCCCCTCCCAGCCACCCAACAAATGGCTGCACCTCATGTCTCCTCAAATTACCTCCACCTCTGAAATTAAGGGAGGCGATGACGATTATTGTGACATCCCGCGTCGTCCCGTGAATGTTCCTGGCAAACTCACCGACTTCAATACTGACCCAATGAGTAAGACTCCCAACCCAGTGCCCCGCCTAATAGCATCAACTTCACGGAGCAGCACCAATAACATCCCAATGCAGGCAACTCCCGGTCTACCCGCTACTCTGGTTTCTTTACCTGCTGCTTTAATAGCAACTCCTACCCGACCTACGGGACAAGTCTTCCCACATGGCTCCCATCCTAGCCCGCCCATTACTGTAGGCGACTTACTTCTCACCTCCACGTATTCACCATCCAAATGGCCTCCAAACGTGAGCTCGTCTAACTCTTCGAATTACAATAAATGAATGTGCATGTCAATTGCCTGAATGTGGAACGATGCTGACGGAAACCCAAGGACGTTTGAAAACCACCCAAATTCGTTCCATTAGAGCACCCAATGCACTCCAGAAGGCCTCCAGCTCTGAAAATGGTTCCAATGGTTGCTCGGAAAAAAGCCAGATCCATCAATCCACTGCTGCAGTAACCAATGAAAACGTCTCCACATCTCCCGTCCAGTCGAACCCGGGTGAGCGGCTAACTGCTGCCTCTTGTCGGCCCAATATATACCACCCAAACTCCTTAAATGCCGTGACTAACTTCTATTTCCTTGGGCCGCTGACTGCTAACTATGACCCGTACTCTCCATACTTTATCCACCATATCCAAACTGACAAGTGTTACTCGCTTCCTACTGTTTGCAACACCCTCATAAATCATAAGACCAGAAAACCACCGCCCCTTATGAGTCTTCGACCGTTCCCGGCAATTCAAGCCGCAATAATCCAACCCATCCAAAAATTTCTGCTTCAAGGCCAGTGAAGTCCCACCCACCCGCATAGTTCACCAGCCTTGTATACTCCGTCACCCCCAACTACTCTTCACCATTCACTGACCTACATTTTCCTAAGAATGGTAGCTATGCGACCTTGATTACGCAGACGAAGTCGTGTGCCTGTTCGAGTCTGCGGACCATGCACAACGGGCACTAGATAGACTGTCGAGATCGGCTGCCGGTTTGGCATGTGCTTTGCACTCCTCAAAGTGCCGACAAGTACTGTTACAGGACTGGACGACAGCAGCGCCTAACTTGATACTGGATGAGAGGAAAATAACGACTGTTTGACCGTTTTCACTTACCTCGGCGAGCTGCGTGTGTCCAACGGAGCTGGTGAGTTCAGCAGTAGAGGTAAATATGCGTATATCTAAGGCTCTAGCAGCTTACGCTGGACCGAAGTACTTGTGGCATCGGCCTGATATTTCACTGAAGTTGAAAGGTTGTGTACTGTGCTGCAGTGCGTTCAGTTCTGTTGTACGGTTGTGAGATATTCCCGTTCTTTGCAAGGGTCATATTGCCACCCGCCAATTTAGTTCCAACAGTATGTCTTCCCTACTGCGAGAATCTACCTCCCCAGGAGCAGTTTTTTTCTCGAACGCGACTTAGGTCCTTCGTCCGTAGTCCATCTCCGAGATTGCGGACAACGAATTGCCTCTGCGGACGCAAAGTCATCCTATGTATGTAATATGGTTTACCAATAACCTTCGGCACACTGCCATTCCGAATTTCTGCATTCGTTCTATCCCATAATTAGAGATGCTTCCAACTGTTCGTCATTTCTATCAAAACTTCTGACCACCAACCTCTGACAATTCCAAACTTTTCCTTACGATGTTCCTTCCAAGGCCCAGTACGGTCAACTGGAAATCTGACCGTATTAAAACTTTTTAGCATTGACTAACATCCAAAACGTCTCTCTGATTCTGGCTTAACGCGCGATCCCTCCTTAAGTTTAAATATACAGGTGATCCCTGCGTATGTGTTCATTACAAAAATCGCTCCTTATGACGTCATTCTAGTCAATTGAAACGTAGTTTGCGGGTTGCACAACCATAAGCCACAAAATTTCGGAGTGGTTACTGCTTCCTTTCTAACGCAACCGAAACTATAACCGGCTTGGAGTTGGTTTGTTGGCTTACGTGTATAGCGAGGATTCTTCATTTCTCCACTCACACTTCCAGCGCTATAAATTTTGGCCGACGCTTTTCGGCTCTGTATCCGTATTAATAACTGAGCGGAGAAGAACTAATGATCGTTGCCCATTTCACCTAGCTCGCTTTGGCATGTGTTTTGCACCTTCAAAGGATTAAGTGATCTTACAACACTGCGCGAAGTTGATGATGGTCATGCATCCAACGGAGCCACGAAGGTGGGAAATGTCCACAGTTTTTAGATTCACATTTCATGGAGCTGTGTGTCATCATCATTGCCGTCATCGTCGTTCAGCAGTAAACAACACAGCAAGCATCACTGATCGCTGCCTTTCCATAGAGTTAAACGTTTATATTAAAAAGAGATTAATATCAAGGGGAAACAGGAAGTGGACCTACACAGCGGGACAGATAAAATGTGGCTGCATACAACAAACTCAAAGCACAGTCTAAACTGTTACAACCGCACTCTTCAATCATTCTGGATTCTGGTATAGAAAAGACAACACAACGCCAGGTTCACGGTTTCGACTGCCAATTCCTTAAGTGCTCCCAAGCCCAAGCAAGTCCGACGGGTCTTTCGACCTCAACAATCAGAGTGCCATGAGACACAACCTACCTTCGACCAATCTTCGCTGTACATTTTTCATCTCGCGTTGCACGTCATCTAATTAGACCTCCCAAATGCCTTCTTTCCAGTCCCTTGGGAGGAACACAATTTAGGTGGGGCACTGTAATAGGTAGACGAAGTGTTCGTCAATACGCAACACGGTGACCCAACCAGCGTAATTGTACTAAGTTTCGTACGCTGAAACAAGCTATCTCAGAAGTGGCACCGGAATACCAGATTTTTCCTAACCTCATATTACTTCACGCCGGTCGCTCCATCCGATCCCAGAAACACTACGTCGACATTGGTGTTCGAAAATTTCTAACCAACGAACATCTCCCACACGCATACTCCACGTCTCACAACCGACATCAGAACTGAAGCGCACTGCGCACAGTACAAGCTGACCTTTCAAACTCAGGTGAAATTCAGGCCGACGCCACAGTAGGTACTCGTCCAGCGTAGCTGCTAGAGCCTTAGATTATGATATACTTACCTCTACTGCCGAGCTACCATCGTTTGTGACACGCAGCTACCAGAGGTAGTGAAGCGTATGGACAACATCAATTAGTTCCTTCTCCGCTCACACCACGTTAGGGCCACTGTTGTCGTCCAGTTTGTAAAGATCGCTCAATCCTTTGAAGTGCACAAGCTACTTCTTTTTTGTTTGTGGATCAGAGTAGTGCACCAATACCAGATTCCTAAACCTCAATATTACTCACCCGGTCGCTCCATCCGATCCCAGAAACACTTCACGTTCGTAGTAATTGTGTGTTCGAAAATGTTCAACCAACGATACATCTCCCACACGACATTATTCACACGTTTTACACAACCGTCGTGTCAGCTCACAGCAATCTCAGCAACGTCAAAGCCCATTCTGTAATGCTCGTTCTTGTTCATTATATGCGCCACTTTCAATCAGCAGGCGGGCCAAACCAGGGCGTGCTTGGTCTGATCATAGACCTCCATTTTCAGATTGATGTCTATGTCTGTGTGAGGGAAACACGAATTCAGGAATTCGAGCCAGATAATTTCATACTACCTGTCGGATTAGATCTTTCTGGCAGGATATCTTTTCCTTGCATCTCAGGAGACGAGCAGCTCAGATGTGTGTCAACCGTGGTCTGTAAGGAATAGTCTTGAGTGAGATAAGCTGAAGCAGCCGTTCTAGACTGGATCCAGTAACAGTTGCTTCGTGTGCCATGAGACTCAGGGATCAGGTTGGCTTCTCGTAGCGATAGTTAGTGTTAAGCGTAGTTTATGTGTTATCTCGGCATACGTCATATAGACTTTACGAGCGCTGATATGGAGAACGACGAAGTTTTACGATAACCTCGCACTTTTGTTTGGGAAGAGCAATAGACGCTCTGGCATTGTGGTGGTAGCAGGTGATTTTAATGCACAATCTGGTATTGGGTGTCACATATGGGATAAAACGTTTGTTTGCGCACTCTAAATTTGTTTAGAAACTCGCTGGTTGGGTCACGTGTTGCGTATGACGAACACTCGTCTACCATACCGTGCCCCACTTTGTGTTCCTCCCAAGGACTGGAAGAAGGCATTTGGAGGTCAACAGATGACGTGGCAACGCGAGATGAGAAAATGTACAGCGAAGTTAGGTGAAGTAGGTGTCTCATGCTCTCGTTGTTGAGGTCCGAAAGACCCGTCGACTTGCTGGCTGGAGACACTTAAGGATATGGCAGTGAACCGTGAACAGTGGCGATTGTGTTGTCATTTTCTACCGAATCAGAATGATTGAAAGAGTGCGTTTGTACAGTTAGACTGTGTTGAGTTTGTTGTCTGCAGCCACATTTTATCTGTTCCCGCCTGTGTAGGTCCACTTCCTGCTCCCCTTGGATATTATCTCTTTTAATATAAACGTTTAACTCTATGGAAAGGCAGCGATCAGTGATGCTTGCCTTGCTGTTTAACGCTGAACAATGTAGAAGTATGACACTATCGACTAGTATTGATTTTGATAATGCTTCTTCCTCACCGGTTCTTAGAGATCCCAACGCAATCCCTGGCGTGTTCACCCGAAAGCTGATCACCTGCCACTCGAAGTAGGCGACACAACGTGGCTACAAATTGACTACGTAATTGTGGTCTTGTTTGAGCCTATCCATTGCGCTCGTGAACTGATTTGCGTTTTCCTTTTTCTTTGGGACTTGTGGATCATCTCAAACGGTGAATTTTCTCAATGGATTAGTTGACGGTAGGGGAAGCAAAAACTACACCATAACGCTGTAGTGCTCCCACGATTTTCTGGTCCCCGGAGACAGTTCTTCAACTTCGTTTTTGCAACCCAAGTCGGAGCATGGACAAAGCATTTCGCGATCCCTGCCAGAGGAAAAACTATCCTTGACCTGGTATTCATCTAGGGTTTCCTTATTGCTGACAACTGCTCGCTTAATAAATTTCCGGGTAGTTAACACAAGTGATCTCCTGTGTTCAGCGTGTAGTTACAAAGCGGCTGGTAGTCATTTCGTCAAATCCAAGTTACACGGAACGATGTTCAATACTGAATCTCGAATCTCTTTGGCTTTAGCGTGCAAAAGGAAACATAACATTTTTCAATAGTCTCATCAATGGTAACAATTGCATTTCAGCCCCTGAGTTCAGAAATCGAACTCCCTACTCCCTTCGAAACACAAAGCTCCTCATCACAAGTGACAGCAAAGACAAGTATTAGAGCGAACATTTTTGTTGTGAAATATTGTTCCCTTTGAGACTCATTGCCTCAACCGTTGGGTCTCCCATCACCGTCTGACATCGCCTTCAAAAACGAAGTCCGCAAACTGATGACGGTTCGAACCCTTATTCGTATATGCAACCCTTATCTCTCGGAGACTCGGGCATACGAAGTTGGCTTAGGATTTTAAGTTACTCCAGTTAACTTTTCAAAACTTGAATCTCAGCCACCAAAAACAAATAACAATGAGGTCCTTGACAGCAGAGGGATGTTGGATTCTGTGACATCTATATCCGCAAGTAACCCTCTTTATATCGATCTTCTCACCCCTGGTTCCTTTCCCCATAGGTTTTCCTGCCCCTTAGTTACTATGCCACCATAAAGGATCCTGTCATTATGCTGGGTATTGCAAGAACTAATTTCCCTTTCCGTAGACATTTCATCAGAGAGCACACTCGAGGTTCCCGTTACTCTTTCTACCTACTCATTTTGATCTCCAGTAAGCTGCTAACTGAAATCAGATGGACTCATTTCTCTTAATTACTCAGCCTGGTTTCGTTTAAAAGAAATCTGTCCACCTCCCACAGACAATCTGATTCGGATACGCAACATATGAGTGCACATTAGTATGTTTCAAGCGGCACTCGTTAATGAAAGCAGGACACAGCGTTGACATTGACGGAGCCCTACGTACAGGTCTGTGCTTCATGGCATAAACCACCGTCCTCCGTGTCTGCCTATCCCCACTTTTTTTCTTTAGTTCGTACATGCAATAAACCAAACGACTGCAACAGGTTTGCTTCAGCATCTCCGAGAATGGGGGAAACAGGCCACCATCGGCAGTTTCGAAAGTATTTGGCGGTGGATCACATGCACATGATCAACCGTCAATAACTGATCATGATCACCTATAAATGATTCCTTGCAGCGTGTACGCCAGGCCCGTAAACCAGAGGAGTTCCACAAACAGAATAAAAAGGTCACTTTATTCCCTAACCATTGCCCTAGCCGTCCTATCAGACTACTGTAATCTGCACCTGCGAAGATGTCAGAAGATGAAAGAGGAACGCGCTACAAATAAGGACCATGAATCCCAGGACTGACTGAACCAAATACCTTATGGGGAGAAAGAAGACTTTGTTCGTTGCACACGTCCCGTAAACGTAAAACTACCTCCTGCGTATTTCAAGACAGTCGTCAGGACACTGAAACCTTTGTAAGAAACCTACTATTATTGTTGTATTTATTTTTTGTTTAATCACTCTAAAATCAGCTGGAACAAATTCCAGACTGCCCTTTCTCTCCGGATCTTCTCCAGGCTCCCCAGTGACCATAGATGCAATGCAAACCCTCGCCGTAATCTCCAATCCATCTGATGCTCTGGTTGCTTGTATCTGATAGGAAGCTGCTATCCAGATCTGACACTCCAGTACCTGGCTGCGTAACCCTAATGACAAAGTCACGTAAATGATCTCCACGGGTGCTTCATCTCAGACGAACTATTACGATTGGCCAAAACAGTTACTAACACTATTGAGATGCCGCGAAATCCTCAAACCTCCAGACCCCTACCGCCGCATAACACCATAATCTCCGATACTAAACAAGGACAAAATGGGGGATTGTATTTCTTACATGTGCCCATCTATTTCCAGTCACACATCCCAATCGTCTCCCAGCGGCATAAGTCCAGTGACCATTCCTGCAAATTCCTTTGTCTCTCCGTCCACAATTCTTCATATAATTTCGTTCCGCAAATAGTTTCATGCAGCCTTGGAGGCTTCCCGCTGTTTCATTTTCGGCATTATTTTGGCTCTTGAATGTTGTTAATTACGATTCTCAACCCACCCATTTGATACCACATCCGTATTGATTTTCGCCTTCGCCAAATAACCCTCTTTATTTTGAGAAACCCGGCCAGATGACGACGACCGTCGTTGCTACCTAGCCAAATTTTGCGCCAATGATATACACCTTTGATGTGTTGCAACATGGATTGACTCGCAGTACATGACTTATGGTCAGCCCCAGAAAGTTTTGGCGAGGGAATATTTGGAACTGATTTAAAAGCTGGAAAACTCGTTTTTAGCTTACAACGTTGCTGCATTTGTCCATTGTGACCGGGCGGAAAAAGAGTTGCTTTTGCTTCCCTGAATCTCTGGCACCTACCAGAGTTAAACGAAAGACCCCAGCTTATAGATTACTGGTAAACTTCAACAAGTCCCTTGAGATAATCTCAGCGCTCGCAACCCCCAGTCAATTTGACTTCATCAGGCAACATATGGTGTTGATTTCCAACCGTCGCTTATGGTTTTGCATACTTCACAAACGGCGGTGTCCCTAACGTAGATCCCAGATGCACCCAGCCATGCAGTAATCATATAGCTGAAAGATCTTCCTCTCAAACTTTGATATCTCCAGCTTATCACCCTGGCGACCTGTCCAAATTTTCGCGGATTTTCCAGAGAGCCTGTAATTTAAGGAATTCTGGAATTACAAGTTGCAATTTTCTATTGTTCTACTCCTATCCATTCCACTTCTAAATCTGTCGATGAAGGCAATCGAGTTAGCCAAACATGAACATGAGAATCAGAAGCCATATTGGTTTACTGTTATAAGCTTGTTTGCCTCTAGCTGACTAAGTAACTTGCCATGCAGGATCATTTCTAAGGTTTTAGCTCAATGAGGGCAGAATCCACTGGTCTACAGCTGTCGGGATGGTCTTCTCCGTATGCATTGGCTTGGTTGTTGGCGGCGGCCGGTCGTTGCGGGACCTTCCAACCTGTTAGGTTTTAAAACGCTGGGTGAAAGGCCTCGTCGGGGTCTCCGCTGGCGACTTTAATATCTTTGGATGCATCCCGTCAGGCCTCACGGTCTTCGGCTTTTTCAGTTGGTTAATACTACCCAACACTTCCCTGTGGGTGTTAGCTTCGCTCAGCACGTCAAACTCAGGGGTTGTGGCACCCAGTCTCCGACACTGTTTTCCTTGACACTGCTCATAAACCTCTCTAAAACATTTTAGGAGACAATCACCTCTGTCGGCAACCAGTAAGGGCTTTCTGCTAGACCATTCTTGACTGAACCTATTTCTAACGCCCTGATTGTTTTTCAAGGGCCGCGGAGATACGCTTCTCATAAACATTTCAGGATCATCAATAGAAGCGCGAAGTTCCACCTTTTCATTCGGTACCTCAGGTGGGTTCGCTACCCAGATATGTCATTCCATCCCACATACATGCCGTAAAAAGGTGAGAGGAGAAAAAGAGTGCCACTTTACCTGACGCCATTTACGTTCTCAAGTCCAGCAGAGATCTGAAATACGTTTAAAAGTTCCTATTGACTTGCATCTAAAAGCAGCAAACTATCTATTCCAGAGAACCGCAGCAAAGTTTTCGTAGCATTCCTCCAAATTTCGGCCCAAAGGGATTTCCTTGGAGCGTCAGGCTATCTTTATGTTGACTGTCAACTTGAAAAGTTCACTGCGCTGCATACCCCTTAAAGTTGCTATTAAATAAGCTCTACTTTATCTACGTTCCATCGGGTGGATTACCGGATATTGAAATCTTGGGGCGTAACAGTTTCCCTGCTTCCCAGTCAGCACTCGGTTTGTTAGGCTTTGCACGTTCTCTAAGCAATCTGTTTCTTTGCGGGGCCCAGAACTGCACGCAGGCATCTGCAAACCATCAAACCATTTCTTTCTCTTCGTCATTTTCAACCGCACACCCGGCCTACTTAGGTACTGTATGGAAACCCAAATGGGCAAAGAAGATGACAAACCTCCGAGTTTTCCGAACAAATGTTTACAAATTTCTGAACATTTAAAGTTAGAAAAACCACCGAACCGCCATCCATCTCTTAAATATTACTACCTGATGATACTCTCCTCAGCTACTCCCGCGACATTGCTGAGGAGTTTAACCAATTTTACGCTCCAGACAGAGTCCCAACCACTTCTTTACTACCATCTAGCCTTACACTTGTCAATAATTTTTCCTAGACAATTCATCCTTGGATGCTACAACCATCTCCAGAATTCTGCTCCACTATTAACCAAGTAAATAGCTAGTACCGGGTAGTTTTCATTACCTATTGATCTGTGTGTAAATACGGGCCCACCACTGGTGTTCCTCAGTCTTTTCAGCGAATCCCAGCATGGTGTCATCACATTGGAATAGATTATCCTTATTTTCACTACCCAATAAGGGCTGTTTATATGAGCCATCCATTTTCCGGCCAATCAACTGTACGCCTACTTCATTTATATTGGCAGAAAGGACCTTCACAGACAAAACGGCTTTCTTGCTCTAATACCATACATTAATATAACCTTTAGGATAACGCCAACCTGAGAGAGAGCCCGATAACATGACCAAAATCTTTGACCACAACGCATACCTATATCTCGGTGCTAGATTAAAAGCAGTTGATATCGGTGACCAACATTTATCTTGGATGCCCCCCTGTCTACCGAAAGGAACACAATCCTTTGTTGTCGATGGAAAATTTTCAACCCTACAACTATGACCAGCAGTGTAATAGAGCGAAGCTTACTTTGATGTTGTCTGTTCTTCATGTACGTTGTTTTTGCCGTCGCGTCTAACCCCAGTTCTCTTCGTGGACGACATAAAACCCGTATCCTCGATGACCCCTAAGCTGGAACCCAAGCCAGACTACTTTGCTCCTCTGCGATTCAGATCCCACACCCGGAGTGTACGCGCTTTTGCCGGTTCCGTCGTCATAATGGCCATCCCAAATTTGCTATCCTATCATTCCTGCTGAGAACCTGCTAGCTAGAACTGGCGCTCCAGTCCTGGCCCGTTCAACCGAAACTACAAGGACTATCGCTTTGGATTTCTCAAATTGCATCTTTTGGTACTCGGCAAAACCGCGAGTAGTACCGTCTCTGGAGCGGCTTGCATACCCATATTCCCCACCCGTACGGCTGACTAAGATCA
This sequence comes from Fasciolopsis buskii, assembly GCA_008360955.1. Classification (NCBI taxonomy): domain Eukaryota; kingdom Metazoa; phylum Platyhelminthes; class Trematoda; order Plagiorchiida; family Fasciolidae; genus Fasciolopsis; species Fasciolopsis buskii. Next base: position 230,767 of record LUCM01000896.1, on the reverse strand, counting down.
AAAGCTGCGACAACAAGAATGACAGCATAGGGACTATTCTTGGCCAGTGTATTTAAGGAGTGTTCTTACACAAAATTTATCTGACGCACCTCCCAGTACGGCTTACCGCCATCCGTATGTAAATATAATCACCAGCCTTGGAATTTCCATACCCGAAACTTCGTGAGTTTTCTCCAGATATTTTGAGACAATCTCCACAGTCTTCCTTCACCTTCAGCACTTTTTGGCCTTTTATTGTTGTTTGGCGTTCCGCCTGGTTTTCACCACTTCCATCCAATTACCGTATTACCATTGCTTGTCCTCTCCTCAGCTCAACGTTTCCGTCTATTGCGCAACGTTCTTGATGTTTGGGGACTCCGGCATTTCTTGTCATCTGCCATTGAGCTCCGTCCATGTTGTGCAGCAGCGATGCGAACATTTAGTGCACTTAAACACGAAGTGATTCATGGTTTGCTGCTCACAAACAGTCCCAGGAAACTGCTTTTGGGCTTGAAAATTTGTTTTCTATGTTTCTCTTCTCACTTTTGGGCTTGCACTTTCCCCGTTGCTTTGCAGCATCTCATTTCACTTTCCAGTGTGCTTCTGCAATAACTCCAGGTTGCTCTCACTACCTTAACCCTTTCGATTGCTATCACTCGCATTTCTTGTGCACCATCCTTGCGAAGATGTAATCTTGCCTTGCGCATGCCTCTCGCAAATCGAGAAATATATAATAATATTATTGTTAACACAATCACGCATTTCGATTGTTCAATCCTACGAATGAGATTTAACGAGATAAACGTTAGTGCGTGGGCTTATATTTTCCTCACACCCATTGGCAATGCATTTTAATCGTCTCGCCATACAGCGTTGCTTCCTTTCTCACCAATTTTTAAACGCCATTTGTCTGCGTTTTCCACTTGCTCTTCCACCCCGACTAGCCGTGTTTCATTAATCTCCCTACTAAAACCAGACATATCAACTCCCATTATTCGATTAAGTTATCACCCATGGTCTTATGCCCTCCTATGTTTATTTATGTAGACTTTGTATCTGTGTTCATGTATAAACATGTTACCATTTAAATGTACACTTGATTGTTAAACATTCAGTTAATTGTATGGGTAATGTTTTCTCATCAGGGCCTGAGATCCCTTCCTGTCATATCTTTGCCCAGGCCTATTTCGTTTTTATGTTGCGCCCGCCGCTTTAACCTCGATTTGCTTTGGCTCATTGAACGGTCTGCTGCTGTCATCCTCATTTCTGTGACCTAATCTGCAATTGTTACGTCGTCGCGATTATACGGAGCATTCTAGGAGTTGCTGCATCAGTAGTACATGGCTTCGGCCGTTTTCCTATCTGTCAGTGTACCACCGTAGGGAAAATTCCCGGGATGTTATTCTCCCGTTCTATTCTGTGATTTCAGGAAGAATCAGTGAGTGAGAACGAATCCCGGAGCGAGCAACAACGTTCAAACCCGTCTGAGATTGGCAGCTAACGAGGACGTGCGTTCTGTTTGGCGACAATCTGATGGAATACAAAGATAAACTGGACTTGAATTTCAATAACTGGAACACTTTTCGAGAAATCTTCATCCTGATGCCCCGTCACGGTCTTCTGTTTTACCCCACCTTTCCGAGTTAGGAATAGGCCGCCACAGCCCCACCCGTTCCTAAACGCTGCCGATCTGGGCAACACCACGTCTCCCATAGCCACCTTAATTTTGTCTTCTAAATATCTGCGGCCTCCCCCTGTACTCTTTCCCTTTATCCTTCAGGTTCCGCTCGGCCACGCTAGCCATTTTGGCTGGAGGACATCAAACGGGAAGTCCGCCCGCTACAGTGTGTTCTAGTGCTAGGTTGATGCGTTACAGCCTAGTTCGCCAATTAATGTAGTCTTTCGGGATGGGTGACCAGTAGACGGTCAGCCCAACCCGGCAGCACCGTTTTGGCTAAGGCATCAGCAGCCCCGCTGTTTGCGTGCATCCTTGTAATGACGTGCCTTCCTCTTGTTTTTCAGCACACTCCCAGTCATACGGTTACAAAATTTCTATCCCTTACCGCCGTCTCCCTTTTGAAGCGGACAGTTCTTCCAAATTTTTCGCATTTTATGCTGCGAGATTCCTTTCAGTATACTTCTATCCAGACTATGCGTTCCGCAATAAACTGCCTCCATATTTTCCGCCCTCCGATTTAAGGAGTTTTTTCTTGCCAAGCAGTATCCATTCTACCAAATCCGATTCGTGCATATTCACAGCACTCAGAAAATATCCTACCTTAAGTGACTTTTTGGTGACGTTACTGGTTCATTTCTGTTTGCTGCGTGTATATATCGGCCAATGAGATGCTTACAATGAAAGCGAGCGATACGGACGAGATGTACTGTTGGTTACTATGTATGCTCTCCTCAAACATATGGCCTGGGGTACGTATTATTACCCATTGTATAGCCCCCCAACGTTTGCATGTGAGTGCTTGTTTTTATCTTTTGTCGCTATCGTCATAGGTTATGGTCATTTGCACTGCACGCTCTTGGTACTGTCCAAGAAATAAAATATTGCCGTTATTCCAGAGTCATATCAGATAGTTGCGTTCACTCCGAAGGGAGTATTCCAGCTATTGGTAATACTAAATCCAAAACTGCCTACCACTCTTGACCAGAATCGCTAACTCCGGCAGTCTTATCGTCTGGTAAGACCGATGCCTCGGTTTTGTTGATATGCAATTTTTATTTGTCCGCTCAGTGCTACAGTCCCCCTGAAAAAGGACAGCCCCATTCATTATTCGGGCTCCTAAAACGAGAATGCTCTATGATTCTGCCAATTACTCCCAGCAAAAAATGCTCGTATTAATTAGAATCATGGAGGTTTCCATTGAAGAAAGTATTACCGTCCACCTTCTGCAGCATAAATTTAGCAAAAATGAGCAGCATATCTTTCTGCGAGAGAAGTCTTGCAGCAATTGGATGTGATCAAAAAACCCTCATCAGCAAGGTCCCAACACTTGAAGGTCAGCCATCGTTATAGTTTGTCCACCGAAGGCCCTTGAAATTGCCTTGCCGTGGGGCGTCAGATGAAATCGAATCCTACGCTTTCGTTAACCCGGTCTTATTGCGGCTTCCAATGGGGCTCTTACCGAGAAACCATGTTATTCAAGTAAGTGGTTTCACTCTTGGAACAAACGGATAATAATTATACATATTGTCCTCAATTTACGAGAAGCATGCGCTGGGACACGAACCAAATTTGAGGAAGGCTCATATGTGAACATTCGGGCCAAACGTTGCCAAGAATATGCATATATTAAAAATGTCACTGCTGAATAAAGAGGTGATTGCACTGTGATTAGTTTTCAGCAAAGGCCACTGGATATTCAGGGGAAATTAAGAAAAACTGCATTGCAATAAAATTAAAGCGAACGCAAGGGGCCGGTTTTTTATGTGCATCAATGAGTGATGGTGTCGAGCAGGAAATAGAATACTCTGTGCTTGGGTCAAAAGGCGACTTTTGGCGAGTAAAATACCAAGCTGGATTTGCATAAATGATTCACGCGATAGGAGACTGATTGGGTATCAATGAGGTAATTCCACAAATGAACTGATTTCGGGGTGATCCAATAACACTATAGTAGATGGGTTGGAAGCTTTATGAGTTAGTCACAGCTGTTGCTAACATCTACAAATGGAAGCTTGGTCTGAAAGGGCTAATTCACAATAGGATGAAATCAAGTGGGAACCACCGCCGATGAAACCCACATAACGATTAGAGAAAAGCGAGTACCGGCAAGTTACGTTCAGGACATAAAGAAAAATGAAGTAACCGAAATTAAAATCAGGCCTTCATATTGCGGGGATAAAAAAGTATTTGGATTCTATGAAAACGAATGGCGAGGAAATATGAGTGATGGAGCTGCGAATAATGGAGCTTTTAAAAAGGCCGACAATGGCCTAACATGAGATGTTGAACTATTTCTTTGGGGTTTGTCCAACTGGTCGGGGAAGCGTCTGCGGCTAAACTTGGTAGAGGATAAATGGGTGGCTTGCTTTAGTTACCGGTAACTGAATTCAAATAATGCGCTCCGTTCACTGTCTGGGCTGTGAAGTCCGAAGTTCTTTGCAAGAATCCCGAGTTCGGGTGAGACCATAAGTTCTCCCACATCTAAGGAAAATAAGATGTAGTGTAGTTTGTAGCCCACTGAATATTTGATAGGCACGTTGGCAAGTGCTAAGGTTCCAGGCGTGGCAACTGGAACGATTTAAGCTGTGATTAATAATGCAATAGACCCGCTTGTGATAGGGCCCTTGGTGGCTTCGCCATCAGCGAAAGAAGTAATCAAAGTAGAAACAAGTTTTACCGTGGGGCGATGGCAACATTTTTGGAACGGGATCCAACTTTCTAGGGCCGGTCGGTAGATAAGGATTGACGTTTTGGGCGGTGAACGGATAAAAGGCCTGGAAATGGAAAAGCTTGTGGTTGGATCAGTTTGAAATGTCTCCACTTGGATATAAAGATATAAAGACAAAGAAAGGGAGAATATTTTGTTAATGTTTGGCAAACGTTCGGATGGACATGCTAGGTTGCACGCTCGAGCATTACAAGGGTATGGCAAAACTAGGCAAAGGGCATATCTCAAAGATTGAGACAGAAAGACGGATAGGTAACCAGTAGAAATTGTTTTGAATACATTATATAATTTTCAGCACAAAGCTATATTGGTAACATGAAACAAAGTTGCGCATCGCAGAAGCGAAAAAGGTTTGGAGGGCAGCGGAAAAAATGTCACGATTTGCGTAAATTGTTCAAGATTGAGCAAGTTTATATAATGTCCGCCGAAGGTAATCTGCGATAGAAGGAGCCAGTGAAACGTGAGTGGTGGATGAAAACTTTAAAAACCTGGCCAAAACGACTGAAGGGAAGAACGAAGAAGGATAATGGACGAGTGACGTCAAAATAGGGATGGAAACTAAATGAAGTGTGTTATACGGTAGTTCCTGCAACCGAGGGATAAAGCAGAATCCGTTTGGAAATGTGGAGAAGAGCGGGACAATGACGTGGAATATTGTGAAACGTGGCTTGAGAGTGCGGAGAGAGAATGAGTCACCAAATGCTGGAAGGAGAACGGGGAGTAGTGTGCCATACGTTGAACGAAACATCAACGTCGCTGAGAGACGAGGTTGGATCGTTTTGGTCACGTTCAGTGGGGAATCACGTTGTTGGTAGCCACGGGAGAATAATGGTCTCCAGCGGGTATTGACGAGGATATCCATTGTTGTGACCATAATTGCACCGCAGTGTCTTTATGTTTTCGTAAGCATTCACTACTAATTTGATTGGCGTGTTAGCCACGATCCGCCGAAGCTGTTTAGTCAGGACCATTCGTCTGCTCATAGTACGAGGCCCTGGGAATCACATTACGCACTCTCCAGTTCTAAACAGACAGTATGTTGTCATTGGTGAATAGTGCGGGTTCAGTTTCAGCACGCCCTGAGAAAAAGGAATCTTTTCGTCCGACCTGGGATATCATACGCGTCGCGTATAGACAGTGATAAATAATGAAAGGAGAACGTCATTCTGAAAAGCATCCCAGTTGAAGGGTTATTTTGAGCAACAAAGTAAAAGCCAAATAAATAGAAGAGCAGAAAATTGTGGGAGTGAATGGGGAAATGGAGAGGACATATCTATGTTTATGACGAGTAGGTGATTTGGACGGCATTGGGAACAGTGTTGTGTCAGGGGTAGATCTACCCTTAAAACAGTGAGAACCATTCCTGTTATCCAGCCGTGAGAAGAGGTTAATTTTAGGTAATGTCTCAAATAAACTAGTATGTTTGATTCCTCTGCACCTCCAAACGGTTTGGTATGAAAGGCAGAGGCCACTTGGCAATGGAGAATGGTTTGGAATTTAAGCCCTAGAAAACCTGTTGAGTGTCAGTCTGTCAGTACGCGAGGCTCACATCTGAGAATCGAAGAATGCGGCGGTTGACCGGTTAAGAATAAATCGAAGGGTTATGAGGATGGGTGAAATTAACAAAACAGGTAGAAAGTGAGTCCCTCTGCCTGAGGGTATCTAGAGGAGGAAGAGGAGGAGCGGAGAGTGGTTCCTCGTCCGTGGCTGCAAGCAATACAGAGGATATTGAATGGAACTGCCGTTGACATAGTTTATGGATAACAAAACGGATTAAGAACTACATCGAATTTGTCGTCTGGTGGTTTGGAATGAACAGTATTGATTGAAAATTGCATCTTCGGTTCTAAGCGTATAATAGTTGATGTGCCCCTGTGAAAAAAGGTTTCAATGAGCTGAAGGAGTTTGAGCGTGATTATATTACAGATGTTGTACAAGACGTGAATGTACGTGCTAAGTGTGCATTTGGGAGGCTGGGAATGTGGGACGTGTACTTATATCAGCAGGCCCATGGATACATCTGGAGAGCCCAGTGCACTAATGATTCGCTGCGTTTACAGCGTTTGAGCCAGTAGCATGTTTGTGTGGCGTTTCCTCTTAGGCAGGAATGGACCTAGGTTGATAGTATACAAACCTAGTGCTGGAGGCGACACACTTCTGTAACGGTCCGGTCTCATTTTTGTATTTATATTTTCTAACAAAGAAGTGGTTGAACCCGCGTCAGAACTTTCCGCAGCTCCTGCGCCCGATCACGATTTTTCGCGTATTGGCAAGTTTTACAAATGCTGGCATGGTCTGTTTTCTCAGAGTTCGTAAGTTTTGGCTTTGCTGTGATTGCAGCACATGTCTCGCTGCACAGGGCCATGGAAACGGAAATGGAGGGTACATATACATGGTATTTACGATTCGGTGAATTGGATGGCATTGTGCACAGTGGTGTTTCAGGGGTAGATTCACCCTTAAAGCAGTGCGAACCATTCCGTTTATCCAGCAATGTGAAGAGTTTATTCTTAGGTTTTGGCTCTTTTTAACTGGTTTGGTTTTTTTCACCGATCTATCGACTGCTGGATGAATTGCCTCTGAATGTCTTCAGTTCAAATCCTGCCGGACGTTGGCATGATGTATTGCATCGAAGTGCCATATTCAATGATTGACCGAACGTGTGTTCGCTAATTTCCGACGATATTGCCGGATAATTCCATTTTGCGAAGAACGCACTTTATACCTCGACCAGTCTTACTCGAATGGTTATCCACTTGCTCTTATAAATGAAGATAGGCTGAATATTTAAGACCAAGTTCAGGAGTTATGGACCTACATGCGATGGGGGCCGCGCATCAAAATGGGCCTTTTGGATGCTTTAAACTTGTATGCTAGTACTTCACTCTGGTTGCCAGAGAACCTCATCATCCAGGATTTATACCAACCTTCCAAAGCATACAAATCAGCACAGATTTCACTGCTGTTAGTAATAACTTCGTTAGGCTTTATAGGATAAACTATTTTTGTCGCCATCTTGCAGAAAAGAGACACCGCAAGTTATTGCATTTAGTCCCCACCAGGGGACCAATTTGTTGCTCCATAAGTCGCCAGCAGTGACTGGTCTGGGATAAGAGGCAGGCCTGTCAAAGATCACCTGCGATTTTTGGGTTAAGCAAGAGGAAAGGCAAAATAGAAGGGGATCGGTGATTGCAAAGGAGTTGACTTTAGGTATAAGGTTTGCTTGAGAGACACGGTCAAATATCCTGGACGTATCAAGGTAGATGACTGCAAACGCCATTCCTCGATTCATTGGGTTGACTAGAGGGTTAGGGAAACCAAAGCTACAAGTTGAAAGTGGACGGAAGTGCAGAGATCCACGCTGTTAGGGCCGAGGGAGTTCAGAGACTAGGAGGTATCCACAATGAAACACTTTACCACCTTCTTCATTACCCTAGTGATAACGGGCGTATGGTTTTCAAGGCGGTAAATAGACGGATGTTACGAAAAACATTCTGTTATTATGGAGACCTATTTTAGATTGCTTTTAGTAAACTGCAAGTGCACCGGATATCAGCAAACGCTTAAAAGATTTTGAAGTAGTAGTAAAACGTAAGAGCCACGACTAACGACAGCTATTGGATGGATGCCATCAGGGCCTTGGAGAGCTTTCGGCTTGAAATTAGCTAACTATCGAGCGGTAGTCTTAACGTCGATCGACACAGTGTATAAATCGGGGTTTTTCCTATACTGAGGTTGCGGTGGGACATTGTTTGTTTCGGGCCAAAATGTTCATAGGACACCCAGGCATGCTTTCTGATTTTGCTGCGGACTTGAAATTCGCCACAATCACGAAGTTTACCGAAGGCTTGCTATCGCGTGCTTCTAAGTTAGACAGTTTCGAGAGTTTTAAAGGCGGTTTTGACGTATCAACGACTGAGGCTCTTCCTTTGAAAAGGGAGATTTTCTCAGGCGAGAGTTTCAGATAGCGGTGCAAAGGAAGTCATGTGTAAATGAAAGGTGCCGTTGGAACCTAGCGCCATTGGCTTTCAAGAAGGTATGCTTTGAAACTCTGTTTCGGGTGATTCGTTTTTTAATGGCCAGTTTCAGAATGCAGCTAGCCGAGTTGTAATTAGTCAAGCTGGCATATCACAAAGTGTAAGAGCTACGCGTTAGGATAGGGTGAGCGAGTTATGTCGTTAGGATGATTAAGGAGGAAAGCACGGACCTGGATCGTGCCATGAACCACGCTGTGGTTGCGCTCTGGAAGCTCGCTTCCAAGGTAGACCAAGGTGTAGTGATCAGTATATGTGAAGATGAGGCCCGATATAGTTTTTTCTAGTGAGTGACGTTGCATGCTGTACCGAACCCCCATGATGTAGGCGGGAGAAAACCGATGCCTAGTTTGGTGTTTTCGCAATCGTGGATCACCATATTCCTGGGAAATTAAAATCTCCGTCAATAATTTTGGGAGCTTATGGGAGGGCGGCAAGGTAGTCATATGCATCTGCTAAGATGGGAAGAATATTTCGATGAGGGATTTAGAGTGATAAATGCAGGCCATTTGGCGAAGAGAGGACGACACCTTGATAGTGGGCCATACAGGTTTGCCGGTCAGTTCAGGAGTGGGAAGCGCTAGAACGATGACTTGCAGCTCCCCTCTTATATCATCAAGACAACCGCCCACGCGGCGGTTGTTTCTAACACCTCTAAAAGTTTAGCATTCCGCAAGGGAAGCCGCACGATTGGGTTCATTCCAGTTGAGCCAGGAGACTGCTATAAAGATAATATTCAGGTTGGAGTACGCGGCATGGGTTTTTAGGTGATTGAGTTTGTTTAGGATGACATGAAAAATAACCAGCGCAAAAGAAAAGGCTTCTTGTCATCGAGGAAAGACGAGTCGTGCGGCTGTAAAGACAAGGAGACAGTGCATGAGGTGTCAGAAGTAATAGGAATAAATGGACAAGAAAGTGGTAATAAGTTTATTTTAGTGGACGTTGATTGAGATTTAACAGCGGTAGTCGGCGGTGAGGCAGAACGAAGGTAGATATGATTGTTCATTATATTCTTACGGAGGTAACCCGAAGTGTTGGGGGAACAGGTGTGGGGATGCCGAAGTGGGAGTGAGTTTGAGTGGGAATAATGAGTTAGCCTTGGTTTAGGAGGGAGACAGGAAAGGGGAGTTTCCAGCCTGGGTACGTATGAACGAAGAATAAGCCGAGGGGAACGGATATGGTCCCTGTGTTTCGACCTGGTCACTGCTGGTAATGCCGCTATTGTTGTGAGGGTATGCCAAGTGGCAGCCATCGTTGGTGGTCCTGAGCAATCTGACGCAACAGCGCAGGGAAAACAGTGAATTTCTCGGTCCTTTAAATCTGGAGATTCCCCGGCTATGGACTTTCGATCCTCCTGAAAGAGGAGGCAGACAGAGAGAAGTCAATGCTGTTGGAGCTGTTGGGGCATTAGAATGACGGATTTAACCAAAGCAATGCGGAGTAATTTAGTTGCTCAGTTAACAGCTTCGGAGTGGGAAGTTTATTGGTTGTTGGGGTGTAATCGCAGGTTCGTCATTGGTGAGTAGTGTTCTGGGTAGGATGAGTTTCGACAGATGGCAGGCATTTTAGGCTCTTGAGAACAGGAGGCGTCTTCGAGGCCTACCGAACGAGCGGCAGGAGAAGGAGTTTTATGCGGACATTTTCTGCAGGTAGTGATAAAGTGGATGACGATGAGCTGTTTAAGTCGACAATTGCCTGTAGCAGAGGCGGACTCCATGGACGGGTTTGGATACTAGACTTTCAGCCACACTAGGTGGTTCGGGGTAATTTCCGTTTAATGGAAGCTGTTGTGTACAAGCTGGGGGCATCCGAAAGAACATAATGGAAACGCAAACAAATCTCAAATATGGGATCATAGAGACTCATAACGGGAGCCGAAATCAGTGTACAGAAATAAGTACGTCGTTTGTGCGGGTCCCAAAAGGCGGAGTGTCAAAAGTGCGCGGCAAGTGCAAACAAACAACCTATCAAGCGACCAAAAACGTGCATATGACAAAGCACCAACGTCACTTGTATAAGGGAAATCTCATGAATTCTGATCCAAGTAGGCTTATCAGAGGACTTTCCTCACCCATGTGTAACACTGGTCGCAAATTTGGCATAAGCACCATCAACTGACCAACTTTCAGCCCATTTTGCACAACGGCAGCCCCCATGCAAAGGCCTCTTTGTAGCTTAGGCATGCAGCTGCATCATTATCATTAGCCAGAACTCAAAACAACAAACACCTTGGGCTCCCAATACCCAAAGTCCGGTGTAAATCCTAGGTGCCCGACAGTACCCAGACCTGCGCGCATGCGGGCACCCTAAAGTGGAGCACAGCATTCGGTGAATAAAAATCCTTGGCACCGTTCTCAGCGAGGGCGTAGAAGAAGTATGTGCACCGTTCACGAGAGGTGAACTGAAGACCAAACTCCCTACTGATGTCGCCATGGACCACGTTCCAGGTGAGCTTTGAGCATTTAGACGACTGCGGGACAAAACTGAGCTGCGGATCCTCTAAACGTTCCGGATCCGCGAAGTGTTCAATAAGTAACTGCGCAAAATCACGCGACCAAGTTGTTACCAACTCCTACTTATTATGGCTGATTTTAACCTATCTGACCTACGTTTCCCCCATCTGACATGCCCTGTTGGATGAGGATATAACTCTTAGGCATTCTCTAATAAGGTGCTCCGGCTGAGTTTGTTTGAGCAAGTCAGGCGGTGCACCCTTTGGCACTCGATTGGTCTTTACCAACAAGCCAGTTGCGATGGACCAATTCGAAGCTTTTGTACTCTCGGGCTCTGAGATCATGGAGCCACAACATTTGAACCCGTGCATACGACACTGCGGCGCAAATAGAAGAAAACAACCCCCTGGAACTTCAATAAGGATGATTTTCCCGATATGAAAATTTTCATAACTCACATTCTAAAGACCGTCTCCTCAGGCATTGATCAGCTTTAGGCAAGAATCAAAGAAATTCTGTTCGAAGCAATGCACCTAACAATGCCTTGAGCACCTATGGGAACCGTAAATTCCGAGACGAAATTCCGCAGCCGTACATTAAAGTAGCCTAAGAAAAAGGGGGCTGTTTGGCGCTACTGTCAGCTATGATGAACTCCGACGGACAATGCTAACTGCATCCACATTGTAAGCTTATGTAACACCCAGGGCAGGCGGACATGGTGGACTAGCAGCGGCAACTCCCAAAAAGAGTTCAATCAGATCACAGAAACTTCTATCGGCAGCTCGCCAGGTGTCCAATCCGAAGCCAAATACCGCGGGGATGCATGGGTCAGATGGCACAGAAATAAGTGGCCATAGTGAAGCGGCCAATATACTGGCTGAAGATCACTCATCGGTGTTCGCTGCACCCAGAACAGCAACGCTGAGGGCTGACGGTGAGGCGCCAGGTGAGGCAGGTGGCCAAATTAATATGCTTCTCAACCGAACAGATGAGGCGAAAGATAAGCATAAAAAGGTGCAGAAATTACGATGGAGTCTCACCTATCATGTTCCAAAGTGTGGAGACTGACAAGACCATCAGCTGTGTGGGTTATTTAACCGTTCCGAGTTAGCTGGTCTTGTTCGGTCTTCAAAGATGATAGCCAGTCGAACTTCAGTAATGCTGTCCAGTGGCGTTGCTATCAGTAGTTTCATTAGCCATGGAAAGCGTGATCCATAACATTGGGCGCCACATCCTTCAGGGTGGCCACTTGCACGACGCATGGCATGAGATTAGGGGACACAAAAGTACCAAACAAACCTCATTGAGAATGAGGACTGAGTGCTAGAAAGCGAACTCTCTCCACTGGAAAACTTCGAGGCCCGCCAAACCACGTGAAACCTCATGAATTGGATTTGAACTGACCGGAGATTTTTTCGCCCCTTTGGAGATGGAATGAAAAGGCTGGAACTCCAGGGATATCGCGAAGGTATCCGTGCACGTGCATATCATCAGAAGACTTTTGGACACTCGCTTGGCCTTTTGAATCACTTCTGTTCTGCACCAAATTGAACTAAGCTGAACTGCAGGTCGTTGGGGGTGTGGTTAGTATCGTTGTTAGCACGCTTTCGTTGTGTCGTGCGGGCTCCTGCTTCCACTCAGTAAGTTTTGCGACGCTGCCGCACGAACTCAGCATACTATGCTTGCGCCGTGATTTCACGAAACATTGAGCATAGTGCTATTTCTTGGTAGGGAGTAGCGTAGTGCGAGACCTTGTGTTGCCATTTGACAAGCCTCTCATCTTTATCTTATCACCTACTTAGTTCTTGCTCATGAGGTCTTCTCTTCTTGCATTACAGATCCGCACCTTTGAACCCCCACTGGGGAAGCACTGTTCCGGAATAATACAGTCGTGAAGTGCGGAGCGGCGGTGCTCCTCCAGGGTGTACAAAGGTCCGGAATGTAGGAGAGAGAAGGTAATGGGACGTTGGGTCCGGGATGCGGTCAGTAGGCACATAATCGAGAACAAGTCACCTATCTTGGGTCAGTACGGATTTGTCAGTGACAGGAAGTATTTGACAAATGTGTTGGCATTCCTGGACGACGTGACCGCCTGAGTTCACAGGTGGATCCAGTGGAAGTATGCTTCCTGGATTTTCAGAAGGCCTTCGGCTCGGTTAACCGCGGGCTGCTACTTTCCAAGCTGGGATCCCCTAATGGAGCACCCCCAGTCGAGGAATGGATTGCAGACTATTTTCACAGCCGCACATTCTGTGTGAGAGTAGATGAAGCGTGGTCATCTCTGGCAAGTGCTTCCAGAGGGGTGCTCCAAGGTTCAGTTTTTGGACCTCTGGTATTCCTAGTATTCATCGATGACCCAGCAGCGGAAATCAAATCCTTTTATTTATGCCCCGACGGCGAAAATCGTAGGTAATCGAGTCCATTACAGAGGGATCTGTACACCGTATGCAGCTGGTCGTCTGGGTGGCGGGGTGTGTGCGTGTGCCAATGAGCATTGGAAAGTGCGAGCATGTGGCTACCCTACTAGATAAGGCTGAAGTCCTCGAGTTTGTGTTCATTATGCCGCAGTTGATTTAGGTGACCTCACGGCTACCCCCAAGCTACTTCGAGTTTCGTAAAGGAGGGCTGCCCCACTGTTCGTCTCCGATGAAAACTTGTCTCTGCGAGAGCATAACATGAAGTTAAAAGCGCCCAGTGTCCTGAAAAACATCAGGTCGCAATTCTCGCACAGAACAGTTAACACATGGAACAAACTTCCGCAAGAAGTGATATCTCCCACTGTTGCCTAATTTAAGGTCTGTTTGGACAAGGCATCGCTTACGTTGTTCCCCAACCTTACCTAGAATCGTTTCCTCTCCATCACACTTCTCTCCTAAAATATAACGCACTACTCTGCATTTATTTCAGCATTATACCTTTCTTTTGTTTCAACTTGATTATTGGATTCAAGTGGTAGGGCAGTTATTGCCGCTGCCTTCTTCCAGTTGGTGTCCTTAGTGTTTTGGCCCTCAACCTTTTATCCGTTGAGTTTCTCCTAATCCAGAAGCGATCCTGAGGTGCCCTCCGAAATCCATACCAAAACTATGAACGGAAACTTTGTAGTCGAAGCGCGACCGGATGCTGAACCTCACCCGTGCAAAAAACTTGACTCCTTTTTGGCTGAAGCCGCAGGTCCTGTGATCCGATCCGATCTGACCTGAAGACTTTATGAGCCGTATCTTAGTGAGTGAGAAGGTCGATATGGTAAACTTACCAACTAATAACACAAGATCTCACAATAGAGCTGTCATTGTCTAAGACTTCATATTAACATTAAACGAATGTGGCCTGTCGCTTACTTCACCTAAAAGGTTGCGACCTGCAGGTTCATTTTTCGTACCTTGATACATGACGGTTTACACTTAGAGGGTCTGCGTGACTGTTAGTTGGCGGTATTTAATATTGGTTTTGATGGGTTGCGTAAATCTATTCTTCCCGAAGGAAGCGATCACTGGTTTTTAGTGATGAGCTCTGGAGAACTTAGTTATGCCAAAAGGTTTGTTTCTCAACGATGCCATGTTGGGACGTTTTCTCTCGAAAATTCCGCCGGGTTTTCTGGAAATCTGCAGTTTCCAAACCAGCTTTCCTCCGGAGCAAATATTTTGAAATATAAAGACTTATAAAGACGATTGCTATAATTAGTACTATTGACAGTTACAATAGTAACTGCAATAATGTTAACTTTATAGTGACAAATGTACACACTTCATTCGGATTTATGGCTTGGTTAGTGATTCATATCACTTCGGCTTGCGTCTTAAGCTGCTGGTATGACAATGGGAATTGGCTAGATTTTCCTGGAACCATAAGTTGACTGGAGACTTTCTTGTTTAAGTGGTGAAACTATCTGGTGCATTCTGATTCACAGTTGTCAAAGTTCGGAAAGTTACAGCGTGTCGTGAACAAGTTTGATCAAACTGCCTGTTATGGTTTTATTCAGTGAGGTTTTATTTGATTCCTTTCAATATGGGAGTACACCTTGACGTGGTTTGACGGCTTACGCCCGTCCATTATCGAACGAGCTAAACAGGGTGGCTTATTTCAAGCCAAAATTCAATCGTACCGCAAAGGTTAATAGTAGAGTCTTGACGAAGTAGTATTGTGGTTCTGCAGTTTGTAGCTTTAGTTGAGCTGACAACTTGTGAGAGGACACTTGACTCAAGCAGATGGGTTTCCATTCAGCGCCTCCCTGCTTTACCACCAGGTTATTGGCAAAACCAAAGTCTTTGAGAATTTCACGCACTCTCCCGCTTAGCAGCTAGAATCATTGGCATCGCCTACATTTTCCACAAGTCGCACAAGTGCAGCAAGCTCCAAACTGCGTCCTTTGTCGCACGGGCCAATTAGAGCCATGCTGCCCATGACATCATGCAAGATTCTCCCTACGACCACTAACCTGGCTTCGATCTGCTTCAATTTCGACTGCTACTGTCTTTATGGGGAACAGACGTGAATCAAGAACAGATCAACTACAGGATAAAAAAGATCAATACAAAAATGCCACTGAATGTACAGAATTTCCTCTACTCTGTGGAGCAGATGCCCAAGCTAAAGGTCGCGGGTACAACTTAAAAAGAACCCGCTCCGCGGTTTTGACACAACCCCAAAGCATTGCTCGCCTAATTGTTTCCAGCATCCATTCTATAAGGAACTTTCCCAGTCTTCGTTCTTCCCTTATAGGACTCACATGAGATGCCACGAATCGTTGCGACAAGTTCGATCTGACTGGTGACAGTATTAATATTAGGACAGAAAGTAAGCTGAACGCATTACCCAGGCCTGAATACTCGCTTCACTTGGCTAGTGTGACATGATGTGACGAAATGTGGTTCTGTGCCACTAGGTTTCAGGGTCATGATTACCAGTCCCCCCTCCCTCCCCCGTGTAATGGCATCTAACAGCTATGAACATACACCTTCCACTACACTTACATTGTAAAAAGATGTCATAGAAATGGCCGCTCTCAGTGTTCCCACACTACTAGGTAAAGCAACAGGCTGCCCTAGCTAGCACTCTTCTAACTTTTGAACTAGATATACGCCGGGCTTTCGAAATACGCACACGAAATCACATTATCCTAATCACTTAGCATTTCAGATGCAACCTCTTTCGCTTCACTGCTTGCTTGTCTCATTCAAGATTGCCCTGACCACAGACTGTTTCTGGCTTCATCTGACGCCCTCTTTCGCTTTCACGGCATTGGATTCATATTGATCATCTTTGCTTTGGCCACCGGTGGCGTGGATCAGTCGAAGACTGTGGATCGTCCTGGTCCACACACGTGGGCTCGAGTCATCATCGTCATCATCATCACCATCACCATCATCACCGTTCGGCGTTAAACAGCAAGGCAAGTCTCACTGACCGCTGCCTTTTCCCCAGAGTTACAAGCTTCTATAAAAAGAGTGGGTATCCAAGGGGAACAGGGAGTGGACCCACACAGGTGGGAAAAGATAAGATACTGTTGCACCCAACACACGGAACACAGTTTAACTGTAAAAACGCATACTTTCAGTCATTGTGATTCGATAGAAAATTACAACACGATCGCCACTGTTCGCGGTTCACTGCCATGTCCGCCAATGTTGGGGTCTTTCGGACCTCAACCACGAAGGCGTGAGACAGCTACTTTACCTAAGTTTGCTGTACATTTTCTCATCCCGCGTTGCCACGTTATCTGTTGACCTCCAAATGGCTTCTCCCACTCCTTTGCAGGAACCCAAAATAGGGCACGATATGGTTGACGAGTGTTCGCCATACGTAACACGTGACCCAACAAGCGTAGTCTATCAGGTTTCACAGGCTAAAATAAGGTATTCTGAGAACTGGCATCTAGTACTAGATTCCTGACCTCAATATTACTCACTAGATCACTCCATTCAACCCTACCCATACTATGTAGACATCGGTGGTGGAAAACTTCTAACCAACGAACATCCCCCACATGAATATCCCATGTCTCGCAACCGTACAACAGAACTGAGCGCACTGCGGCACAGTACACACGACCTTTCAACTCAGGGAAATATCAGGCCGACGCCACAAGTGCTTCAATCCAGCGTAAGCTGCTCGAGCCGGTTTACTACTATTGCCGAGCTACCAGCATTCGACACGCAGTTACCAAGGTAGGTGAAACGATCCACAATCGTTAGTTCCTCTCCATCCAGTATCAAGTTCGGCACTGCTATCGTCCAGTCCTGTAACAGTACTTTGCACTTTGAAGGTGCAAAACACATGCCAAACCGAGCTACAGACCTCGACAATCTATCTAGTGCGCGCTTTGCATGGTCCGCGGATTCGAACAGGCACACAATGTCACCTGCGTAATCTAGACCACATAACTTCCCTCCATTTCCCAGTTTGATTACTGCATCCCGGAGACCTCCTAAAGCGTCTTCCATCACCTCGTGTCCATGATAAAGTTGAACAGGAATGAAGAGATGGGGCAATCTTGTCGAACACCGCTAGTCGTTTCGAACGAATTTGATAGTTCACCATATACCTTCACGCGACCATAGGTATGGAAGTATAATGCTCGCAACAGGTTTATGAACTACGTTGACATACCACTCCGGTGGGGAGTACTGAATTGTGCTGATCTATCCGCGGAGTCGAAAGCACCTTTCAAGTTGTGGATTACCATCGTATTGCGGCAGTGCGTGTGGCGCGTTTCTAGTAGCTTCCCGAGAGTGAATATCTGGTCGATGCAACCTCGACCTGAACGAAATTCGGCCTGCTGTTTGCGAATACTACTCTCGCGAATAGGTGTCAAAAGAAGCGGTATTATCGAAGCTAATAACTTAGTAACACTCGGAATTAACCTAATCCCACGATCATTTTTACAGTCACTGCGTGTGCCCTTGTTAAGGATGGGTACAATCAGTGACTCACCCCACGATAACGGGATACGCTCCTCGTTCCAAATATTATGAAGCAACGAGGTAATGATTTCATCAGAGCTCCTCCACCCAGTTTGAAAAGAACCGTGGTGTGCTCATCGGAGCCGGCTGCTTCCCCCTTTTAGAAGTCGAATATTCGACTCCACTTGCGATTCCGTTAGAGGTCGACATACGCCTCCCAAGGATTCGCAGCTACAGACGTCGGCCCAAATACGTTGGCGTGTGGCCAGCCAAACTGATCCTTGAAGTGCTCTGCCCAACGACCCAGTCTTTGTTATCTACCATGAATGAGCTCTCCATTTCTGTCGCACACGACTTCACTAACCGAAGGTCGCTCCCCACCGGTGTCGCGTATAAGCTTAAACAGTCTTTGACTGTTACTTGAAACGGCCGCTACTTCCATCTCTTCGACTACCTTAACCCACCAGTTTTCACGACCATTCTTAGGACTTATCGTCAACTGACGTTGCAACTGTCGACGCACCTTATTCACCTCCGTGCAGTTAGGGAGCTGGCGCTTTTGGTCCATTAAACCCAACGACCCTTGCGAGATCCAGTGTTTTTGATGAACGTTACATCTAAAACCACAGGCGAAATCTGCTGTCAAATGCATAGCCTACTTGATTTGATCCCACTGCTCGTCTACATTGCTGCTCACCGAAGTTCTTAGTTCCCAGGAGAGTCCATGCTCATGGCTGTTGCGAACAGCCGAATCAGACAGATGTTCGACAGCCAATCGGGTTCGAGGTTTGTCACGATTGTCGTTGAGCCTATGTTTAGAATGTTTTGCATATTCGAAGTGTAAAATACTGTTGTAGTACTGGTTTGGTTCACAGCCAGACCTCGCAATGGAACAACTTGGTGATGTGGATGGGTTTGGCCACATGGGTACTTATATCCCACTTGTCTCCAGATACCTCAGTGTGGTCGGGGGTAGATGTTTTGGGCTCCGAGGTGGCTTTTCGACCTGGTCGCTTCCCTAAATGCTGCCATACGACCGTGCGTCTCAGATGGTTTCTGTGACCTGAAGCGGCCTTTTGTTCTGACAAAACCCTGAATGCAAGGCCTCAAGGTATAGCTTAGTGGATGCCTGTTTACTTGGATCAATTATCCTTCCACTTTTTTTCAGCTGAGCTGCTAATTCAGAACAACCCCCGGCTTGAAGAACCAGGAGGCTACTTCTTCAGGCTTCTACCCATTGACCGTCCAGGCATGATTGGATCTTCGGCTTGAGATAAGCCATCCTGTATGGCTCGCTGGGTCATAGAGACAGTCAAGCCGTCACATCACGCTAAGGTGCAGTATCGTTGTGGCGGTCAGTGCCTTGTGGACCGTTTCTTGTTAGGACCAGAGGCTTTGATTGAGAACCCCAAATTGTTGTCCTGTCCGGCTGAATTCCCTACCAGTATCAGTCCAAAAACCTCAAAAGACAATACAAGTAATGAATTCCATGTTACATCGGTTGTCGGACAGGATAATCAGCACTGCGCTAGCCTTTGCTTCGATCAGAGTGAGTGGTAACAAACATGCACCCGCCCCAACCTGAGTTAATGCCCCACTCCCTTGAAGGTCACACTTGAGACAAAGGGTCCAGCTGGGATTCCCAAAGAGAAACACCTTCTGCGGTATGGGTAGCCGCGAACTATCGGTAGCTGGAATACCTCCAATGCCGATTCTACAGGGAACCTTTCGAGTTTCCGCTCTTCCGATATAGGGACCACGCAAGATGCCACGAAGAAATGCGGCTCAGCATATCTTTTAGACAATGGCATTAGTTGGAGGGGAAGAAACAGTGCTCGTTGCACTTGGTTGCCTTCAATGTCCGGATGCTCAACCAGTTATGGCGAAAAGTTGCCTTAGCTTGAAACCCTGAAACTTCCAAAACCGATGTATGCTTTCTCCAAAAAGCGCAAAAAAACCGATTCCGTAAAAACTCCTATTAGTCCAGATGCAACCTCATTGCCAACTTCGCTCCTTACGTATAAGGTGATCCGGTTTCTGATGTTCGTGTGCAGGCTTACCTGGATTGTTTTGAACATGCAAGCTGGGGCACACCATTAGGCCAGATCCCGGTCAACGGTAATATATATGCGTAAATTATTAGTAGCTTCTGCATGAGTGAACAAAATTTCCCCGGAAGCGCACGGTTGGTTTCGCGGTTATTGCCGCCCATCAGGTATGCGTACCGGCACTCTCTTGTCCAAACATCCTGTGTGCTTGGACACCCCGAATTGATATGTCGCATCAGAAACTAATTTGTAACGTCAGGAGTGCACATGGCAGCTCCACAGAATCACAACTGTGAACGATTAGCAAGTAGACAAACAGTTCACATAAATGCAACTCCTGTGCAAGTGGTGGACCGTACCACAACTAGCCACGTCGGATTTCAGGAAGACTTCTTTCAGGCATTCCCACTGTTCGCCAATATTAACTAGAGTGGTGGATTCTATTGTCTGACCAATCAGTCTGATAGGCTCCTAGCACTAAGGGGTCACTCAGATTTTTGGCATTTAGATGGGGATGGCTAGAGCGCTTAGAGCCCTCAAATGACAACCGTTCATTTATCAGTTAAGGCATGATCGAGGTGACAGTAGGTTGGCCAGTAGGAGCGATAATCTAGCACACTGCCGCGCCATCGGTAAGTAATCGCTAAGTGGTCGATTTGAGACCATCCGTGTACATGCGCGGGGGACACCAGGTGGTGGTGTCGTTTGGAGTGGTGAAAGTTTGTACTTGCTAGAAAAAGCTAGTGGTTAGCACATAATGTCAAATTCTGCCCCCGTTGTCTGAGGGATGGGAGTCGAGGCCAAACTTGTCGCCTAGGTGATGTTCGGGCTTGCATAAGCCTGTGTACTTCAAAGGTATCCAGTTTGGATCGAATGCGGGGCTAAAGAAAAGTAGGTTCAGTGATCAAGTTTATTGCGGTGGTCGCAGAGCGGACAGTTTTGTACAGAATTCAGTCGCAATCGGTGTCCAGACTGGCGCATATCTCTAGTGGAGTGTCGTGGCTGCCAGACAAAACATCTAGGGAGGAAGAGGGACGTGATAGGTTTAGTGTGGTGGTGAGCGAGCACATTAACTTGTACTAGTGGGAGAGCGAGAGAGATCCTGAAACGAGAGCAAGTTTGTTTTGTAATCCAGGGTTTAATTTGAAGGCGCAGCCCTGTACTGCGCACAGTAGACGGTTTTCTTAGGGGTCCACAAGCCGGAGCCATTAGCTTTCCACAGCTAAACCTGCGAGGCAGCAGGATGGAGCGCAGGATCCCTAGTCCACTAAAGGCCGATGGCTGATTAAGCAGTTCATACGCCTTTCAGAAGAGGCCAGACATCCCGGGTGCCAAGTGCACCGATCAGCCACAGTTGTCGCTGAGCACACAGATTTACGGTTCGTACGCCACCCATGGTTGGTTTGAAATGAGGACTTAGCCAGTTCCTTCGGAGTGATTATCAAGAATCAGTCAACCTGGTGGAGAGCGCGGGGCATTCGCTTTCGTGCTCTTACTTTAGTAGCAACATCGCCGCGGGAAGTCAGTGAGTAGGATGTCCTCAACAGAAACCATCTAAGACGCACGGTCGTATGGCAGCATTTAGGGAAGCGACCAGGTCGAAAAGCCACCTCGGAGCCCAAAACATCTACCCCCGACCACACTGAGGTATCTGGAGACAAGTGGGATATAAGTACCCATGTGGCCAAACCCATCCACATCACCAAGTTGTTCCATTGCGAGGTCTGGCTGTGAACCAAACCAGTACTACAACAGTATTTTACACTTCGAATATGCAAAACATTCTAAACATAGGCTCAACGACAATCGTGACAAACCTCGAACCCGATTGGCTGTCGAACATCTGTCTGATTCGGCTGTTCGCAACAGCCATGAGCATGGACTCTCCTGGGAACTAAGAACTTCGGTGAGCAGCAATGTAGACGAGCAGTGGGATCAAATCAAGTAGGCTATGCATTTGACAGCAGATTTCGCCTGTGGTTTTAGATGTAACGTTCATCAAAAACACTGGATCTCGCAAGGGTCGTTGGGTTTAATGGACCAAAAGCGCCAGCTCCCTAACTGCACGGAGGTGAATAAGGTGCGTCGACAGTTGCAACGTCAGTTGACGATAAGTCCTAAGAATGGTCGTGAAAACTGGTGGGTTAAGGTAGTCGAAGAGATGGAAGTAGCGGCCGTTTCAAGTAACAGTCAAAGACTGTTTAAGCTTATACGCGACACCGGTGGGGAGCGACCTTCGGTTAGTGAAGTCGTGTGCGACAGAAATGGAGAGCTCATTCATGGTAGATAACAAAGACTGGGTCGTTGGGCAGAGCACTTCAAGGATCAGTTTGGCTGGCCACACGCCAACGTATTTGGGCCGACGTCTGTAGCTGCGAATCCTTGGGAGGCGTATGTCGACCTCTAACGGAATCGCAAGTGGAGTCGAATATTCGACTTCTAAAAAGGGGGAAGCAGCCGGCTCCGATGAGCACACCACGGTTCTTTTCAAACTGGGTGGAGGAGCTCTGATGAAATCATTACCTCGTTGCTTCATAATATTTGGAACGAGGAGCGTATCCCGTTATCGTGGGGTGAGTCACTGATTGTACCCATCCTTAACAAGGGCACACGCAGTGACTGTAAAAATGATCGTGGGATTAGGTTAATTCCGAGTGTTACTAAGTTATTAGCTTCGATAATACCGCTTCTTTTGACACCTATTCGCGAGAGTAGTATTCGCAAACAGCAGGCCGAATTTCGTTCAGGTCGAGGTTGCATCGACCAGATATTCACTCTCGGGAAGCTACTAGAAACGCGCCACACACTCTCTTCACTGTGGTCAGTTTTTATTCCACCCACTTCTTCCATTGAATTTCCACTTTGAATCAACACGAACCTTGAGGACCAGGTTACTGTTTCCTCAAGGCTTTATATCAAGGTTGAATCTTCGGCTTAAGGTAAGCCATGCATAAAGCTTGATGAATCATGGTGGGATGCATGCTATTACACCACTTCAAAGGGCATTCTAATTGCGATGTTTGGAAACACTATTGGAGCATTGTGCTTTCTACAATCCTAAGGACTGGATTCGCATGCCCATCTCTGCCTCAAATGTTGGATCTGTCGAAACGGACGACGGGACGTTTGTTGGAACAACGGTGAGTGAGATTGAAGCTCGAATCGGAATAATTTGTTCTTCGAAATGCTCAGCCCAGCGGATGAGACACCGCTGCTGACTGTGGATATAGGAACCGTCAGCTTCACAGATCGATTCGCTCTTCTGCCGTTGACTCGGATGAGGTTCAGCAGCCTGTGGGAATTTCCCATAATGACAGGATATCTCATCTCTTGTTCACGGTGAGGCCACCAAATCATTGGACCTCTACCTAAGCTTGCGTTGAGTTCACGCCTCTTGTTGAGCCGTGCTTCATTATGCTTGCTACTAGCCGGAATTAACTGGCTCGCACAAAGAAGGCGCAGAGATCCAGGAGAAATCCAGTATGACAACTTGACGGGTCGGGTCACGGCGCACTAAGCCAGTGGGATGCAAGCCATTTTTGGTCGGTTAATTTAGCTTTCCACCTAGCGTGCTTGGAAATGTTGATAGACAGATCTGGGGAGATAACTTTTCGCAGTCTAACCGTCATCGCATCATTCGTTTCGAGCGCCCACGAAAGCGTATTAATGGCATGGTGCAGGCTGACGCATGTCTGGGATCGAGGGGAGTGCTCCATTACGACTGGCAATCTTTCGAGTATTCGTGTATCCTTCTAAAATCACGATTTCTTATCACTTTATTGCACGTGAGATGTTGTGAAGCTTTTAATAGAAAGTACCCTTGATTGTACCCCGAGGAATCGTCAGTGGTGAATGAAAGACCTAGTATGTGCAATAAATTGTGGACATCGCTTATTTTCCTTCCTTCTTTTCGCCCATTGTTTTCATTTTTCACCTTGATTCTGGTGGACCATGATATGTGTTCAAATTTGTGCGAAATATACATATGATTGTACGCGATGCACACTGTAGGCGTATGCTCGGAGGCCATGAACGAATTATCTACCAAAGCGACGACTTCTTACTTTCCACTTTATCTCTCTGTGTCTTGTTGACTATCGACTGGGATCCACTCAAGTAATGTAGTCACAACCATCACAGTGAGAGGGGCACCAAAGCCAGAAAGACCAGAAGCCAAGTTTTTGAATGGGGACGCCTATTCAACGACAGAGTCGGAGTCTTAAACCGGATTCTCTTGGATACAACGCATGTCGATGGCTGGGGTCTCCAGTATACAGACTAAACAGGCCTATTGTCCTGTGCGCATCAGCGTTTGCCCATTTGAATGTGGATGTTTTGAAGGGTCATCAAAGGCAAACAAGCGCATCAACCCGCGAAAGCTAGCAGAAGTACGGTTCGAAACAGACGGCAAAGAATTTCCCTCAGAGTCATTTTCACGGGTTCGGCCGACTGAAATTCCCGATAAACGTCCAAACGAAAAACCAGGGGGTAAAACATGGTAGCGACTGGAAGAGAAGTTTTGTTAGGTAAGAGTGCGTACATTTATGGTCGAGGTATCAGTTTGAAAAAAGACTGGAGACTTTCGCTCTGTGTTCTGTCGTAGTTGACTGCATTGTGAGCTATGATGTTACTCAGTTTTCCAGTTCACGGTTATTCTGTTTACTACGGTACATGCTGTTGGCCTTTGTGTAGCCAGTCGCGTTCTGCAAGACGTCTGGTTTATCCGTACCAGGTCTGAGTTGCATCCGAGACTCAGGGCAGGGATGGATGCCACCTGGGCTTCTCTGAATTGTGGATATGAGGGCGACCACCAATATTGGAGGTTAATAGCGAATAAGGTTGAACAGAGCTCACTAAATAAGCGACTGCGACGAAGCAGCGACAAAATGGAGTCCGTTTTGGGTTTTTGATTGACATCTGTGTCGTCGTTATCGATTAAAGGTCGGGTTTATACTGCATGAGTAGGGTTGGACCTACTGTCTGACTCCTGAACATGGCTGTTTGTAGCGGAAAATGTGAGTAGACTTTTGGTGTTTGAACATCGTAGTCTTCATAGTATTGGTGACATATAGTGGGATAATTTCGTGAGTAACTCAGAGGCTAGGCGTAAGGGACTGGGCCGTAGGGTTTAGTCTTTAGAAGAGCCATTGAATTCAGATAGATTAGGGTGGTTGCTCATATCCACTGAGCGTTTGCTTCGTTGTGCGCTGTTTTTCGAGACAGGTAGTGGTTTGACAGATTGGTGATGGTCAGTTGATGATTTGGGAGGGGTAGAAAAGCCCCAGTCAGTAAAACTCCTACTTAATTGTCTGGGTTTGTGTCCATGAAATCCGTACAAACGATTCTTCGGGAGAATAGGGTTCGCTGCTGGAGTCAGTGATGCACCGAATATTTTATTTTCTGTGTAGCCCCGAACTTGTTAATCTGCTTGATCTTTTACTACCTCGAGTCCATTTCCCCTTTCACTGGACGGTGCTGAGGTTGCGACCAAAACTGAACCGCATTAGTGGAAGGTTATGGGTTGTGAATACGAAACTGAAACCCACGAAAATTGCATTCAGCAACTCACCTTTAATAATTTTTCCATGCATGACTATGGTTGCTTCATTTGACCAAATTGCGGATGCTAATTCTACCGCTGCTAAATCAACCAAATGCGTTTTACATCCCGTGCCTTGCTAGTATCGCTAAGATTGGATGGAATGATCGGGTGTGTAATGTGTAGGTTAGGAATCTAGTATTAAGTGCCAGTTCCGAGAACCTTTTATCTTAGTGTATGAAGCTTAGTAGACATCGTTAGTTGGGCCACATGTTGCGTACGGAGGGCACTCGTCTACCATGATCAATGGCGATCATGTTTTCATTTTCTGTCTAGTCGGAATGATTGTAAAAAGTGCGTTGTCACAGACTGTATTTCATACGTTGAATGATACGGCATTTTTTCCGCTCTCTGTCCCTCTTGCGTACCCACTTTTTTATAGCAACGAGTTACTTTGGCATCGGCCAGTTGGGTTTGCCCTGCTGTTTAACGCTAAACGATGATGATGATGATGATGATG
>LUCM01000896.1:147147-204090 GCA_008360955.1 Fasciolopsis buskii | reverse complement strand
TAATGTGTTTAGTCCGACGTCTGGAGCTGTGAATCCTTGGGAGGTGTCACTTGATCCCCCAACGGAAGTGGAAGTGGAGTCGAATATTCGGCTTCTGAAGAGGGGAAAAATCTGATCCCGACGACCTTCCCCCAGTTCTTTTCAAATTGGGTGGGGAAGCTCTCTTCAAATCACTTACCTCGTTGCTTCATGATATTTGGAACGAGGAGCGTATTCCGTTATCGTGGGGTGAGCCACTGATTATACCCATCTTTAAGAAGAGTACACGGAGTGACTGCAGCAATCATCGTGGGATTAGTTTAATTCCGAGAGTTACTAAGGTGTTCGCTTCGATAATGCTGCGCCGTTTGACACCGATTCGCGAGAGTAATATCCGCGAATAACAGGCCGGATTTCGTCCAGGTCGAGGTTGCATCGACCAAATATTCACTCTTCGAAAGATACTCGAAACGCGCCACACGCACCGCCGCCCTACGATCGTAGTCTTCCTCGATTTGAAAGGTGCTTTCGACTCCGTGGATCGACCGGCACTACTCAGTGCTCTCCACCGGAAGGGTATGTCAACTAAGTTTGTGAACCTGTTGCGAGCATTGTACTCGCATACCTATGGTCACGTTAGGGTATATGGCGAACTGTCACGTTCATTAGAAACGACTAGCAGCGTTTGACAAGGGTGTCCCATCTCTTCATTCTTGTTCAACTTCGTCATGGCCACGAGGTGATGGAAGATGCTTTAGGAGGTCTCCGGGATGTAGAAGTGGAACTGGGAAATGGAGGAAAGCTATGCAACCTAGATTACGCAGACGACGTCGTGTGCCTGTTCGAATCTGCGGACCATGCACAACGGGCACTAGATAGACTGTCGAGATCGGTTGCTCGGTTTGGCATGTGCTTCGCACCTTCAAAGTGCAAAGTACTGTTACAGGACTGGACGACAGCAGCGCCGAACTTGATACTGGATGGAGAGAAACTAACGATTGTCAACCGTTTCACCTACCTTGGTAGCTGCGTGTCTAACGATGGTAGCTCGGGATTGGAGGTAAGTATGCGTATATCCAAGGCTCGTGCAGCTTACGCTGGATTGAAGCACTTGTGGCGTCGGCCTGATGTTTCACTGAAGTTGAAAGGTCGTGTGTGCTGTGCTGCAGTGCGTTCAGTTCTGTTGTACGGTTGCGAGACGTGGAGTATGCGTGTGGGCGATGTTCATCGGTTGGAGGTTTTCGACAACCGATGTTTACGTAGTATGGCTAGGATTGGATGGAGTGACCGGGTGAGTAATATTGAGGTTAGGAATCTGGTATTGGGTGCCACTTCTGAAAATAGCTTGTTTCAGCGTATGAAACTTAGTAGACTACGCTGGTTGGGTCACGTGTTGCGTATGACGAACACTCGTCTACCATACCGTGCCTTATTTTGTGTTCCTCCTAAGGAATGGAAGAAGCCATGTGGAGGCCAACAGATGACGTGGCAACGTGGGATGAGAAAATGTACAGCGAAGTTAGGTAAAGTAAGTGTTTCACGCCTTCGTTGTTGGGGTCCGAAAGACTCGTCGACTTGCTGGCTGGAGACACTGAAGGATATGGCGGTGAACCGTGAACAGTGGCGATCGCGCTGTCATTTTCTATCGAATCAGAATGATTGAAAACACGTGCGTTTGCACAGTTAGACTGTGTTCCGTGTGTTGGCTGCAGCAGCGTCTTATCTTTTTCCCGCCTGTGTAGGTCCACTCCCTGTTCCCCTTTGATATTCACTCTTTTTCTATAAACGTGTAACTCTGGGGAACGGCAGCGGTCAGTGAGACTTGCCTTGCTGTTTAACGCTGAACGATGATGATGATGATGATGATGAAATTTTTAATAGCGTAGTGAAGACATGGGTATAATGGAAGACATGTTTCCCTTATCCGATGTGGCCTGCTGCATGGCTTGGGGAGAGAGTAGCGACCGGCAGCCATGACCCTGAAACTTGGATTGGTATAGATCCGCGCGAATTCTCACTAGATAAGATATTGTAACGAGCCGGGCGACAGAAAATTGTCATCCATCGCCCAGATAAATAAAATCACGGGGTGATAAGAAGCATAATCGGTTTGAGACCAGCGAAGCCATTCTAGTAAGATTAAATTGTTCGAATTATTCTCTCTTATTTTAAAATCACTCGTATTTTATCAATGACTGACATTTTCCTCCAGGAATCCGACAGCTGCGTTTTATATGAAGATACCTGATATCACCCACCAGATTGGTTATCCCCGGGAATACTGAACAAAAATATGCCTCAAAAGGACGTCGGAATCTATGCCATTGAGGTTTACTTTCCTCGTTTTTATGTCAATCAGTCTGATTTGGAACTATCCGACGATTGTGTTGGGAAGTATACAAAAGGTCTGGGGCAAGAAACACTCGGTGTTTGCGCCGTCGAAGAGGACATAAACTCAATTTCGTTGACGGTAGTTTCTCAGCTTATTCAACGAATTGGCTTGGACGTTAAGACCATTGGATTTATGGAGGTAGGTTTCCTAATTGGAAAGCAGCTTGTTGCGTAGCAGGCAATGCTCTTCGGCCACTTAAACAGGACTCGGTTGCACTCAGTTTTCCAACGTGTCCATTAAAAACACCTGCCGCCACGACAGTGTCAAATCGTTTGCACTTCTGAATAAGGGTGACGTGTTCAGCTTAAAAGTCGTTTTTCCACATGTGGCATGAGACAGTGTACAGCGAACTTAGGTGAAGTCAAAGTATGTGTCTTACGTCTTCGTGGTTAGTATCCGGAAGACTCGTCAAATGGCTGGCTGGAGACGTTGACGGAAATGGCAATGAATCGCGAACAGTGGCGATCGTGTTGTCATTTTCTATCGAATCACAATGATTGAAAGCATACGTTTTTACAGTTAGACTGTGTTCCGTATGTTGGCTGCAACGGCATCTTATCTTTTCCCACCTGTGTGGGTGCACTCCCTGTTTCCCTTGGATACTCACTCTTTTTATAGAAGCTTTTAACTCTGGGGAAAAGGTAGCGGTCAGTGAGGGTTGTTTTGCTGTTTAACGCTGAACGATGATGGAAACCTTTAGTGTAACATGTTTGTTGCTCACATGGTCGTCCTGCGATTCTGCTCATATTCTGCGGACGCAGCTCCTGGTCTCATCGGTTGTGTTACGGTGCCGTATCGCAAGACGCTCCTCACTGCTGCCGTATGTAATGGACTTTTTTCGTTATTCGGATTTCGCGCCGACACCACAGTTGCCTCAAATTAGAAAATACCAATCGTGCCTTCTGTATGCCTGAAGACGCTTCACCTAATATACGATCGCCAGGTAACTAAATCTGTACACCTCATTCAGCCTCTCTCTTGCAAAAGTATAGCTCTGCTTTGGGCCAATCTATTGCTACAACAAAATTATACATTTCAAAGGTGCCAAACTCATACCAAACGTACCTACACTATCGTTCAGGCGATCGGGAGATATCTGCAGCTTGCTTGGAGCTCTACTCATTAGCACAACATCGTCCACATACTCCAAGTCAGACAGATCCCTTTGTGAACATGTACCAATGCCACTGTTCCCATATGAGGATAGAGCGATTTTCATAACCAATTCAATGAGAAAGTTAAAAATGAGGGATGAAAAAGGACAAGCCTGACAACCCCTACTTCTTATGGTGAATTCGGTTGAAACATCGCCGTAAGGGCGTACTCGGCTCCGGCTGTTCGCATGCAAAAATTGGATGAGCGAAATGAATTTCTATGGCGCACCTTTCATTGAGAAGCAGCGCCAAAGAACTACACGACCGACTGAGTCGAAAGCCGCTTCCAAGTTAGGGAAGACAAGTCGTGGGCCTACGTAATAGGTGCCTACCTTGCGAAATGAAAATTTGGTCAATACAATCTCGACCGGGTCGGAAACCAGCCTGGTTCTCACGCATACACCTTTCGCGATGTGGGGGATAATGCCCACGAGCAGTTTGGATGTTGTGCTTACTAAACTAATTTATCTGTGGTGTTCACATAGGGATCTGTCACCTTTCTTGTAAACCGGCACAATCACCAATTCACACCAGTCTTTAGGAATCTCTTCCCTGGACCGAATTGCTCCTATCAGTTTTGGTAACTATGATGCTAACACTTCTCTACCATCCTGGAGGAATTAGTGGGCGGGCCATCTGGTCCAGCTTTTAAGAAAACCTATCTCTCTCATCATGCTAGGCATTATGCAAAACCATACTACTAACGAATATTCACGTAATAGGGTAAATACAACTCAGTCTTTCTGAATCATTATTGTTTAATTGGGTATTGCGAAGCGCCTATCAAAATGATGATGCATCATCGTCGATCAGCGTCCAACAGCAAGACAACCCTCACTGACCACTGCCTTTTCCCCAGAGTTACAAGCTTCTATAAAAAGAGTGAGTATCCAAGGGGAACAGGGAGTGCACCCACACAGGTGAGAAAAGATAAGATGCCGTTGCACCCAACACACGGAACACAGTTTAGCTGTAGAAATGCATACTTTCAATCATTGTGATTCGATAGAAAATGACAACACGATCGCCACTGTTCGCGGTTCACTGCCATGTCTGCCAAAGTCTCCAGCCAGCTATTTGACGAGTCTTTCGGACACTAACCACAAAGACACGAGACATCATGAAAATCGTCTTTCCGCATGTCCGTACTGTAGTTTGTTGGGGCGTATACGGAGATGACATAAACTGCGCTTATCACTACTATCCTTCCGGACGCCGACTGACCCCTGCAGTCTCACGGAGCTCACACAACTATTAACTGGGATCCAGTTTAAAAGAGCTGCTTCTGCCTCCTCAATTAAGACTATTCCTACACGGTGTATACCCACAGCTTGAGCTGCTTCGTCTCTTGAAGTGTACAGGAAATACCTTGGCGAGACACTAGACGCAGTTAGTTGAATTACTCTACTCAAATCCAGAATTTTTGTTTCACTCACGCAGCAGACATCAATCGAAAGTAAATCCACTGTCAGAGCCAAACACGCTTGTTGGCCAGCCTGCATTAAAGTGCGCACATTGAAGGAACCGAGATTCAGAGGCTGACGAGACTTGAGAAAACGTGTGCTAACGGACTGAAAACCACCTAATACACTACGTGACAACGAACCGTTGCAAGTATCGGGGGTGTGATCAGTGGGGACATTATGGGTAGGTAGAAGGGGCAAAGACATTAGGGTTAGAAGCAGAAGAGACAGGTTGAATAAAAGAGGGCAATCTGAGCAGTAGCATACTTATCACTACCCACCCCACCGACGCTTGGTGCAATGGGCAGCGCGGTCCTGATTATCCTGCGCGACGACCGATGCAGTATGGAATTATTTGTAGGCGTTTAACTCATGGGGAATAATGGACGGGTACTTTAAGGGAGTCCATTTGCTAAGCAGAAGAATGATTAGGGTTCTCAACCAAAGCCTTGCTTCTGGCAAGCACCTGACCGGAAGTCAGTGGGTTATAGCTGAGTGGAAGCCTTTCTGCTTGGACCAGTTATTCTCCCACTCATTCCTCTGATTGCGCTGCCCACTGAGATCAGCCCTCGACAGGAAGTACCAGGTGCCTACTTCATCAGGCCTCTTTCCATTAGCCTTCCAAGCATGATTGGATCTGCGATTTAAGATAAACCATTTTGTATGGCTCTTTGGGTCATGGAGGCACGCATGCCGTCACACCACGTTGAGGTGTAGTCTCGTTGTGACAGCACAGATGAATGTAATTGGCCATGTAAACGATGTTTCCAACGTACTCATTTGCAGCCAGTAGAATGGAACGGTCTGGTAAATTGGTCATCGTCCTCACGTTTTGGATGTTGTGGGTTTAGTTTCTGTTTTAGTTGTTTTAAGTGGGATTTATGCCTTTCAAGATATTTCGAAATTAAAGATTTCAAGTATTGCGCGGTTGAATTTCTCCATATGACAGCAAAAACTGTACTTCACTTGACCTTGTGGTTGCCTTTTTCTGCCAATCAAGGTTATTCCAAGGAACTGCTTAAGCAGTAGGGCTCATTTGACCTGTAATTTGTATTGGTGAATGACATGCACGATCGTTCTGCGTCCTTCTGTCTCTCGCTAGCGGATGGGCCAGCTTTTCGGATTCCGTACTTCGTTTCCTTGTAACTTCTCAGTCAAAAAAGCGTCCGGTCTGTTCCTTTGTGGTGTGCACTTCCGGATCCTAAAGGTCCGAGCCCATGGTGTTGTCTTCATCGTCAATGAATTATAGTATTGCTATGTTGCCGAGTTTGGTTGGTCTATACACACACTGAAGTACAAGATACAAGTACTCGCAGCGCACGATAGCACAGGAGCACACAGCCTGTGGTCTGGTAGGACACGAACACACACACACACACAGAGGTTGGAGACACAAAAAGCTCGGGCTCAAGACTCAAGGCCCGTAGTCGCACAACGAATGGGACAGATCTGCTGCTCCCTTGAATGAGCAGCCACACGGAACAATAAGCGTCGCGAAATACGAACAGCTAGCCCAGCCCGGTAGCGGAAGAGAGAAGACGAACACAGAGTACTGCTGCGCGTTTATTGGTGACCCACCAACACAAGTCAGAATTCAAGTGAGCTCTATCGTTTACATAGTTTTGTTGGGTGGCGTTGATCGATTTGTGGACTAGCCATACACAGAACGGGCTTTTGTGAATCATTTCGCGGACATATAAAAATATTCAACTGCGCAATATCTAAAATAACGTCAATTTCGAAATACTGAGAAAAAACAAGTTGTTTTGGAAAATTAATAGCGGGAGTGAAATCTGCGGTTCCAAAAACCTTGGATTGGCCATCGACCATAACACGTATCCTGCTAGGTTTCCGGGTTTGTGTTCTTATGCATCTGGTTGCTGCGCATTTCATCATATTTTATGAGGCGCCGCTCTGACGTTTAAGCCGATTTGTGCTCCTGCGCTGCAGTGCTCACTTATGACGGTGCTATTGTGCTATTGTGTGACATCTGGTGTTGACTTCCTTTGGTTCATCATTGTGTACAGACTAATCCAACGAGGAAACAACGACGTTGGAGATTGTTTCCGCGTAATGTTTTTCTACGTGGCGTGTCTTATTGTCTTACAAGCTGGATTTTGTTCATCCATAGGACTCTGTGAAGATGACTGTGTACCGCATTTCTTTAACTTTTTCTTACAAATTTAACACTTTCAATGTTAGCAAATTTGTTTTAACAAAAATGCTCTTATCTCTTATATGGAGTAGGTTTTTGGATTGTGGTTTTTGTGCCTGCTGTTGTCTATCACATCTATACGACTACTTTTCGGACATCAAAACACCTTCCGCAGATCCATTATGTCTTTCTCGATCCAAAAGTAGCATTCGACTCATTCGGTCGTGAAATTCTCTGGCACTGCTTCTCATTGAAGACTGTCTTAAAGAAAATCATTTCACTTCCAATCTCTATTCGCGGGCAGCGGAAGACGAGTCCGTGCTTATGGTAACCTTTCATCGGAGTTTTCCTTTTTCACCTTTTCTTTTCAACTTTTTTATTGAAATAGTTATGGAGCTAGATCTATCCTCGTATGAGAATAGTGGTATTAATATTTATTCAAATGGTAAATTGTGAGAATTGGGATATATGGACAATTTAGTGCTTCTGAGTAAGGAGCCAAATAATTTGCAAATATTCTTCGACCGTAGGTAGGTTTGGGTTGTATTTTATCTACCTTTTGCATGCAAATGCTATTGCAGAAGAGGATTGGCTGGGAGCCTAAATTCGTTCTTCCATGGGATAGTTGGGTGGAGTAGGGAGATTAAGTCGTGTGGTTTCATCTCACCAAAATGGTCGTATATCAGTTAAAGTGTCTTCACGTACATAGGATGCTCGATTATTAGTCATCGATTTGAGGCATCTGTGACGTTGGCGTGACATGTTGTTATTAATCAAGACTTGAGGTTGGTCCTACTCAGAAACATTCCCGTGGAGAGCAAAGACTGTCGATGTCTTAATGTTATTATCTGCTAGCGTATGGCGAGCTGATTAGATTAGGGCTCTGAGGTTAGACGCAAGGCGTTAGATTACAGGGCTCACTCGCGAGCGCAGAAAGTGAATTTGCTTAATTTAATGTGACTGAATCATGCGTTACGCACACTCGCAAACCGAGTTCCCTGGTGTGCACTTTCCCCCAAAATAAGTAACATTTGGGACACGATTCAGGGACCCCAGTTTATGACCTGGAAGAAGGGTATGGAAAACATAACCAATAGACTGTCTTCGGTTGTTTACTTTAGATTACCGGATTCGGGGGGTCTTAGGGGATATGATAGAATGGCGCAATCAGCCGTTCTTGCATTCGAAATATCTCCGCTTTTCTGTAGTCCTTTTCTCCTTAGGTCTCTTTCTCTGCTGTACTATTCTGCGAGGTATCAATAAAACCGGAAGACGTTTTTGCAAGGTTAACTGTTGTGCAAAATGAATTTTTTTATGGCATGCCTGAAGCATGAGTGAGGTGGAGGAGATTCATCCCATGGCCGCTAGCGCTGGCTGAACGGAAGGGGTAAGGGGTACCGACAACCTTATCTCTGAAACTTGGGGTGGTACAGAACCACATAAAGTTTCAATAGGTCCGGTAGGGTTACGAGTCGGGTTGTCTTCTACCACTGTAGGTGTGGGATTTGAACCTCCGATCCTTTCAGTGACAGACGCTTAATCCACTTGAGCTCTTCACCAGTAGCCATTTAAAAGGACCTCGGAGACGAAAAAGAATCCGCGAAAGTAGATTCCTTGAAACATGGGTGCTCAGCGAAGGAGGACGCAAAAGAAAGCAGATAGGATTTCTCTTAGAGACAGTTGCCAATTCAGTAGGCTTATGTGCTTGATGAATGCGGAATTACCTCAAGAGAGTGGAGATGAGTTATGGGTAGAACGAAAAACGTTTGTATTCAGTATGGGTGTTTCAATGCGGGTGTACGTTTGCACAGTTTCAAAATTGTTCTATGAAAGGTCCGTTATTGCCTAGTTGCTTGTTCAGTCAAATTCACCGATCCTCCCGTAGAGGTCATCGTTTTGCCAGACAAAGCTGAAATTGATCTGTGCACTTGCTGAAGTTTCATGGTTTATTCAGCTTTCCCCGGGGTCGCCGAATAGGCCTTGTAGTCCCGCTATGCATTTGTGGTAGATTTTGTGAACAGTCGGCATCAAGGCTGTGCTTCACTGGTTTTCGGCCCCGTAATATTAGCATGTGTAGAAAATTCTGCAATGTTTCCTAGGTGGTTAGTTGATATTGCCGCTATTCTGTGTTTGTCGTTTCTGGTTACATCAGAGGGGACGGTGAAAGGTGGTAATCATTCTAACGTTTTTGTTGTTCTAGACTTCATTTCTAATACTGTTTTTCCTTGAGTACTTACAGTTTTTGTGATATTTTAAGATTGATAGTGCTTTAAATATTGCGCGGTCAAAAATCCTCATGTGGCCACAGAAATTGTAAGAAGCCTTATTTGATTGCTGCTTATTCTACGGAACTGTAAAAATCGTACGGCTCACTTGACTTTTGACTTATGCTGGTAGATAAAAAAGGCACGACCGTACCGTCTTATTCTTTTATTTCTCTCTCTCTTAATGTCGTCAGCGCGTGGACTGGCCTTTCGAATCCCGTCATCTGTTCTTTGTGACAGGCCACTCAAATTGGGTTCCAGTGTATTCGATCTCGTTGTGCGATTACGGTCCCGTAGCACTCAAGTCCATACCACTATGTTACTGTCCCGCTAGGATGAAGGGCTTGTGTCATTTTGCATTTAGGGGCTACGCATCCCGTTTTGTCTTTTGAGACGCACCGACATATAGTCCTGCCCTGCAGCGCTCTTGTGTCTGTTTTATTATGCTATTGTAGGACGTCTGGCGTTG
Organism: Fasciolopsis buskii; assembly: GCA_008360955.1. NCBI lineage: Eukaryota > Metazoa > Platyhelminthes > Trematoda > Plagiorchiida > Fasciolidae > Fasciolopsis > Fasciolopsis buskii. The sequence goes on along the minus strand of LUCM01000896.1, from coordinate 194,214 downwards.
ATTTCTTGCGCTTCATTGCTTGTGCGCGTTTCACTCCGTGCTGCGTATAGAGGGATCTTTTAACTGGCCTGTCTGATCGCGTTCATTTGGTAAACGCTTGACTCACCGATTGGGGTCGATGCGGAGTGTTCTTGTATGCTAACCTAAGTCTATGACATTATTGCTAGGTGCAAATGTGGCCGCAGAAAATGTTTTCAGAACCGCGACTGAAGAGAAGAGCAACGCTACTGGGTTCATCACAATTGGGATTTTTTAAAGTAACTCTTCCACACTACTTGCGATCGAGTGTCCGCCATAGTTCATAGTTCGTTCGTAGGTATGGTTTTTAACTGAGTCAAGTCATGCTCGGTGCATGTTTTGGGTGAGCCACCCCGAGCCTCTGTTCGGGAAATTTGGTCTTCAGAACATCTGAGCATGGCAAGATGCTCGTGACCCATTGCCATCTGGAGACCGGTCAGATATCTCTCGGTCCATTCCTACCAGGGATCCAACATCCAGATAAAGCCGGTAATACAGAAGTCCATCTCTTGCGTCTCTACTAAGCAAAAATCGATCCATCATTAGGTAGTGCTGCTATTCGTTAATAGTTGTTTCGCTTTGTACTTGAACCAACCTTATCCATGTTTGGCTACGGATCTGGTGACTGTTCCCCTATCCATTAACTGGAGTTGCTCCAAATCGTTTGCAGGTCTGCTTCTGCTAGTTAAGGTGTGGGCTTTAAAAAGCAGTTTGTCGTTTTTCAACCGTTGCTGATAGCACTTGAAATTTCAATGTACAATGACTACCATCGGTTTCAAATTTAATGGGATAGGGTTACCATGACGGCACTGTGCCACTGCGTCGAATTGCATCCGGACCTGTTGTCGGGTGGTTCAAAATGGCGTTCGCATGCTGAAGGGTTTCGTCGCTTGCATGTTTTTGTTTATCGATGTTTGCGTAGTTTCGCTAGGATTGGATGAAATGATCGAGAGAGTACTGCACAGGTCAGGAATCTAGTACTGGGTGTTGGTTCAGAGAATATTCTATCTAGCCGTATCGGGGTCAGTAGACTTCGTTGTTTGGGTCGCTTGCTGAGTATGAGGAACACTTCTATCATCCGATGCCCTATTTTCTGTTCCTCTCACGGAGTGGAGGTCAACAGATAACGTGGCAACATGGAATGAGAAAATGTACGCCGAGCTCAGATACAGTATTCTTCTCACTCACACCTTCCTAGTTGGTGTCCGAACGATCCCTCAGCCAGTGGGATGGCGTCACTGAAGGATGTGGAAGCTACCCACGAATAGTGAGGAGTGTATTGTCACTTTCCTTTGAGCCAAAATTATTGAGAGACCTGCGATTGTGCAGTTAAACTGTATTCTGTCTTGGGTACTAGGGGATTCTTTTCCCTATGTTGACCAATTGCGTTGTTTTCGCTTATTCGTTCTTTCTGTGGCAATGTGTAACTTTCGGTAAAGGACAAGGGTCAATAGAGCCCATCCAGCTGTTTAACGGTGAACGATAATGATGACCATAAGCGTTATGCTAGTGAGTGAAGGAGAGTGAAAGTGACCAAAGACGTGTTCTCTTAAAACCATGGTTTTCTTGAGTAATTTCAGCCCATTCTACCTTTTCCTCAGTGAGTTTAGTCTTTTGGGATCGGTTCTGCACAAAACTTCTCCTTGGTGCTACTTAATTGCCTGTGAATTGTAGAATTTAAGAAGTAGTTCCATCAATTCAAATGTGGATACATTTGAAATTTAGTTTTATTACTGTCCTTTACAGGTTGCGCATTTCGGCTTTATTTTCGATTTTCTTTCGAAAACCTTTTTTAATTCGAAGCGCTTTGTTTTTCTAGGTTGGCTCGGAAACCCTTATTGACAAATCGAAGTCGACCAAATCTGTTCTGATGGAGCTGTTCGAGGCGGCGGGTAACTTTGACGTTGAGGGTGTGGATGTAAAGAATGCGTGCTTCGGCGGAACAGCGGCATTATTTCATGCAATAAATTGGTTGGAATCCAGTTCCTGGGATGGTATGTTTTTGCTAGTTAATAACTCGTAATTTTGACCCATTTCTGTTTGTATGGTCGCGACTAAGTAGCCATATGTTGCTCTTAGAAAATTGGCTGCCTGCTCTTCGGCTTGCCTGTTTACATAGTCAGTCGCGCTGCTCGGTCACAAACGTGAGTACCTGCTGGCCGACGAATGACACTTCATCCCGGAAGGGAACCTTTCGTTTATTGATTGACTTCGGAAGTACTACGAATGGATGATATAGTTGTGCCCCCTCGGAACTATGGCCAGCAATATGTGATAAGAGCTGTGGCAGATCTTTATACTTATAATAAATGCGCTTCACACGTAGCACATGAATCACAGCATTTCCGGAATTATTTGAATCTGTGTGGGACAGGAAAAAAAGCCTTCTAAGCCACGTTTTTAGTTATGAGGCGCTTTATCGTAATATATCCCCATTTTCAGACAAAATGCACAGTCATCATTCAAAATATTGTTGCGCATTAGCAAAACACTGTCTTATTGCATTGCTGGGTAAATTTTAATTGGCTTTTTAAATCTGTTCACTTTGCTTGTTCGTAATGCACCAAAGTATACTTTTCAGGAAGGCGGCGCTGCTAGTTGAATTTGGTGATCAAGTGGGTTAAGCATTGGTCACCTCGAAAATGTTCGAGGTTCGGATCCCAGATCCGCTGATCACTTCGGTGGTAAATGGCGATTCGCGATAGCTCAACTGGTCATTACGTCCGACCTAACGAGACTTTATGTGGTTCTGTACCATCCCAAGTTTCAGGGCCATGGTCGCCGCTTCCCATCTCGTGCATAGTAGGTCATAGCGGTTACGGAGCGTTCTCCTTCTATTACACTCACATATGAACCATACCAAGCAGATAAACGAGTTGGTGCGCAGTGGGAGACGACGAATCGGCGTCCTTTGCGTCGATATGCCTTGATCATCGCCCGGGATTTGCTACCATTTTGGTATTATTGGATGGTTATATTATGTATTTGAACGACTTGAAGTGATCTGGCTTTGCCTAGTATGCCATTGGATCCTTAATTTATCACTGATATCAGTTCCCTAATTCAATCGTTGAAGTGATTGTAGAATTCCTCCAGCATTATAGTTTTTGGACCTCATTTGCCACATCAAATTATCGAATAGAGATTTTCATTCTATATTAATGAACGTGACGTTGAGGACAGCACTTTAACTATGTGCACACCAGTTACTCATGTGTAACCCTTTCACGATATAGTTTTAAATGCCAAACGTTTTTATGAATAATGAAAACTTGATTGATGGAGAATTGCTAATGTTGAATTACCTCTAGGATATCTTAGTGGCCAGTGAATATACGTATCAAAGAGTTGCTCACCTGTTATTTTACGACCACTTGATTCTCACAGTGTACCGCAGATGCCTTTGGTTCTCTCTTGACTTAATCTTCCCAGCAAGTCTGTATTCGATTTTAGATCATATCAGTCAGTTTTAGATGGTCACCACCAAGAGTAGGTGCAAACGTTCATTCTTTTTGGCTCTGTGTGATCGCTATGCTTCAATGAGAACCGGAAGCATAAATTGATATATTCAGTATCTTCCAAATCGTAATATATTCCTTTGGAAGAATTGAATTATGTCGCCTCTTAGACTTGAGGAAGCGCTACACTCCATCCTCACTTCCACGGTCTTGTATCACATATCACGAATCGCTCTTCGTCAAATCTGAATTGTATGCATATATATATATAAATATATATAAATATGGAAGCAGGAAGCAGTATCTGGATGCGTGAATAAAATTTGCCCGGGAGCATATATATATATATATAATATATATATATATATATACATCTGTACTACCGAGTTGAAAACAAGCAGGTACTAACTTAACAGCATGTAAAAAAGTCTATGGGACGTGCATGAAGGAGGAAGAAATAATGAACAGCGACGAACTCACTGTTTCCACGCTTTCGCTATGCACATCTCGTGATTTTTTGGTGTTCTCGGGGAAGAGTTCTGCAGACAGGCCATACAACATTCGCGTCAATGACTTCGGTTCTGAGCCACATCTCTTGATGTCTCCAGCCAACAACAATCCTTATCTCTTGGGCCCCAACCACCAAGGCGCGAAGCATCAATTGAGGCCAGAGCGGGAGCTCAATTCTTCATACCTCTACGCCAAGACAGCCTAACCGCCACGTCGCTACTCCCAGCCTTGCGCAGCACAAAATGTAGACAATGGGCAGGCATAAGCAATTCGCGTCCAAGCCACCGGAGGCAAAACAGCGATTATCTCAGTGAAAGGAAGACTGTCTTCTTTTTTTTTATTATTAATATTATTAATATTATATCATTCACAATAAAAAAAACCAATACATGGCGCATCGATTTTTCGATACACTCCTTACGTCGTTTGGTCCGGATAAGACTGTCTTCACCCAAAACACGACAACGCAGCTCGTCATTGATCACCCGATGTTCCCACCTGACACAAGCAATGCTTCGGAGACATCGGTGGTCGAAAACAAAGTCGTCTTGCTTCCTCAACGTGGATAGACCAAGTCTCCCAACGATAAAGAACACTACTACCTATTGCATTACACGCTCTCCCCTTAAGAGAAAGGCGAATGACATGGCGGTGCCACAAGTGTTGCAGGTTTGCAAAAGCTGCTCTGGCCTTCGCAATTCGTGATGTGACCTCCTCAACAATTCCCGAGGTAATTGTAGTTATTGACCACCTCTAACCGATCAACAAAGGGTGAGTATAGTCAGAAGCTCCTGTTGATTTTGAAGAAGCACCTTGCATTTTAAAGGTGCAAAGCATGTGCCGTACCTAGAACACCTCAATCATCATTGTGCGTTAAATTCTCTGTGCATTGTCACTCAGCAAAGCCATTTCATCGGCATAACCTAAGCAAAAACTTTGTTCCCTTAGAGGAATTCTACTCCATCGTCTAAAAGACCGGATGAAGCAATCCGCAGAACATACTCCGTGCCTTATTTTGTGTTCCTCCCACGAGCGCTTCAGGCCAACGTAAGCTGCTCGAGCCTTCGATGTACGTATATTTACCCCCATTGTCCAGCTAACATCGTTCGACACGCAGTTACTAAAGTAGGTGAAACGGTCCACAATCGTTAGTTCCTCTCCATCCAATATCAAGTTCGGCACTGCTGTCGTCCAATCTTGTAAGAGTACTTTGTCCTATGAAGGTGCAAAACATGCCAAACCGAGCTACAGACGTCGACAGTCTATCTAGTGCGCGCTTTGCATGGTCCGCGGATTCGAACAGGCACACAACGTCATCTGCGTAATCTAGATCACATAACTTCCCTTCATTTCCCAGTTCGATTCCTACATCCCGGAGACCTCCTAAAGCGTCTTCCATCACCTCGTGTCCATGACGAAGGGGTAAATATGCGTATATCGAAGGCTCGAGCAGCTTACGCTGGCCTGACGCACTTGTGGCGTCGGACTGATATTTCACTGGAGTTGAAAGGTCGTGTGTACTGTGCCGCAGTGCGCTCAGTTCTGTTGTACGGTTGCGAGACATGGGATATTCATGTGGGAGATGTTCGTTGGTTAGAAGTTTTCGACCACCGATGTCTACGTAGTATAGGTAGGGTTGAATGGAGTGACCGGGTGAGTAATATTGAGGTCAGGAATCTAGTACTGGGTGTCAGTTTTCAGAATACTTTATTTCAGCCTGTGAAACCTGATAGACTACGCTTGTTGGGTCACGTGTTACGTATGGCGAACACTCGTCAACCATATCGTGCCCTATTTTAGGTTCCTGCAAAAGAATGGGTGAAGCCAGTTGGAGGTCAACAGATAACGTGGTAACGCGGGATGAGAAAATGTACGGCGAACTTAGGTGAAATCAAAGTATGTGTCTTACGTCTTCGTGGTTAGTGTCCGGAAGACTCGTCAAATAGCTGGCTGGAGACGTTGACGGAAATGGCAATGAATCGCGAACAGTGGCGATCGTGTTGTCATTTTCTATCGAATCACAATGATTGAAAGCATACGTTTTTACAGTTAGACTGTGTTCCGTATGTTGGCTGCAACGGCATCTTATCTTTTCCCACCTGTGTGGGTGCACTCCCTGTTCCCCTTGGATACTCACTCTTTTTATAGAAGCTTTTAACTCTGGGGAAAAGGTAGCGGTCAGTGAGGGTTGTTTTGCTGTTTAACGCTGAACGATGATGTTGATGCTCCATGAGAAGTGGAAAAGTAATGGGGATACAGAACAGACTTGCCGTTCTTAGCTGTCTATGATGCGTGGTGAAAACTTGCTATAGGCTCAACCCGACCTGACATTGGATGGTTTGGCTGTTTGCCGACCGCAATTTTCTCTCAAGTACTCCATATTTCAAAATGAAATTGGTGTCATCGTGTGGACCTGTCAACAGGGTCAAAGCTGTGCGAGTGTCTAAGAACACGGTAATCGTTCGTCTTTGGAAGGTAAAACGGAGCTCGAACCTCTGTCGGAGGGTGATGATTTCATCGACACATCCACAACCAGCGCGAAATGCAGTCTGTCCCTCACGAGTTTTCCCTTCACGCGTGTTGTACAACCTGCAATGAATGATTGACGAAAGCAAGTTTGGCGCCATTGAGATTAGGCTTATACCCCTATGGTTGGCCTAGTCATTGCGCAAGCCGTGTTTGAAGATGAGGGCAACAATCGACTCCTTCTCACTCACTAGGAGAGGACCTTCTCGGACTACCAGACATTCGAGAATGGAACTTGAAGTTCTCTGACTTTTTCCACTCCCCTTCTTTAAACAGAGCTGGGTAAGGGCCTTCAGAGTCCGCTTTATAACGTCCTAAAGCCCAGATTTCCTTGAGTATCTCTATCTCGGTGTTATTTATAGTTCAAAGTGCCTCATAACACCAACCAACTTTTACAGTCAGCATCTCAGTCATTATTCCGTCTATTGTAGTTAGGCTATTTTAATTCACAATCTTTCTTAGTCTAGTTATATTGAGTCGGTAACTTGTTATCATTCCTCACCTATTGAAACCTTGTAAAATTCCACACCAATTCAAGCTTCATGACCGCGATTACCATTTCTCTGGGCTCTTTTGGTGTACGTCTTCTCCCGGATTCACTGTATATGCACGTGATAAAAGAATTACGGTCTGTAAGCATTAATTTCTGTCGTTGAGCTTTCGGGAGCTTAGTACTATGTGAGCGCGTACTTCGATTTCTAACTTCTATTCTCCCCTAATGGTAAAAACTGTTTCACACTCTCCAAAAACAGCAACATTGCGAATTGTTTCTTCTTGCTTCTCATCATTCAAGAGTGGGATTATGGCAGTGATCCGTAGTAATATATGGCTTTGGAGAACTGCACGATCTACTGAGTTGCTCACTGCCTTCTGTTGTAGGAGGCAAAAGGTATTGAGTCTCCGAAGGACATCACTGTACCCTGAAATTTGTAAATACAACCCCGGCAGGCTTAGAAACCAATTTAATTCTCGAAAACATATCCCGTAGCTACTAGATAGTCAGCCTCCAAATGTCTCAGGATGGTCGGGGACGGGTCTCTTAAGCTCCGAGTTCGCTAATGTCGCTAAGTGCCTCTGGAAAAGTTTTTGAACGACCTATGCTCAAATGGCCTCTGCTGATGGGTTCTATATGTGGTGGAGGTGTTCCCATGACACCAACACTGTCCGCCGGTTTGACTGGTCTTTGGTAATCGATCTAGAAGAGTTGATTAAACCCCGACTGCAAGCCAACTACGGGTGGCGTATGAAGCATATGCCTGTGCGCTCACCGGAATCTGTGGAAGAGAGGTGTGCGCGGCACCCAGGATGTCTGGCTCCCTCCGAATGGCGTATGAACTGATCAATTAGTCACTGGTCCTGGTTCCTCGTCAGTTGGACCATTTGGTCAGACCCGGGGTAGGATCCCCCAAGTCAACCATCTACTTCGGTTTTGGCAACGGTTAGTATGAAGCGCACAAAGAAATTACGGTTCTCAATGAGTCACCGATGACGTGGAGATGAAGAATGGAAGGGCTAGCATATGTGGTAAACTCTGCACATCGTTTTGTTTTTTCTTCCTCTTTTTTTCGCCCATCGTTTTCATCCTTCGCCCGCGGCACGTGATTCGCGCACACAGTCGTGCGATATATTAATCACAGTAATAGTGATGGTAATAACAGTAATTTTATATATGATAGGCAATCTTCAGTTGAATTTTTTGCAACAAACGTTTTCGCACTAACGTTTTCTGGCTGCCTCATAACATCGAAAAACGGTAAAGATAATCGCAAGGTTATTATTCGAAAGAGCTAGAAAGAAACGGATACTTTTTGAATGCAAAACACCACTGACTGAGACATTAGTTGTTCGATGGAGAATAATGTCACCCAAGCGCTCTTTACCGATCGAATTCAGCCGTGATTTTCACAAGAGGATCTGGAAAGTTTTTTTTATCAAGTTGGCCAATCACATGGATTTTCAATCGTCTGCCATTTTCCCTAAATCTACTTGAAGGCTTTGTCATGCCTGGCGAGAAATTCGGGGTTGTCATTTGAAGAGGGTTATCAACAATCCTTCGAATCTGGCAACTCTATACCTGTCTAGAAAATACATCAAGCCGATAGTACTCATTTCTGTTGGAATACTATTATTTAATAATTATGTTCGGAAACTTGACTGTTAAGTGAATCAACTAAACTGCCTCTCCAATTTACCAGATGGCGGTCATAAGGGCAGATCAGCGAACCGTCGGATTCTTTGATTACATTACTGATACCTGGTTTTCTTGGACCAGTTTTAAATCACGTGGCACTGATTTCAACTGTTAACGATGTCCACAATGCAGTGTTATGGTCAATTCCGAGAGGGACGGGTGTTTTTGGCGTGTCACATTTGGGATTAATGTGTCACGGAATAAGTTCAATTCCAGCTGTTCGTACTTATTGATTCATGTGGGGAAAAATGCACAAGATTTTAGTAAAACGAACGTCGTTTTGTTTGTGTCTACAGGCACGCATGAGTCGGTCGAGTACGGTCAACCGCGTACGTGTGATGATGACACGCTGCAGCAAAAGCAGAGCCGTAATACTGCGTAATCAATGGCTTCATGTAAACAGCGGCTGTTATGTGATCCAGCTTTGTTAAATGGAACTAATGCGTCTTAGGAATTCTAGCACTTACTCCAACAATTTTTTCAGCTTTGGGCTTCTGAGCTGGATTGACCGAAAGCCATCGGAACCGTGTTATCGGTCACCGGCTCCCAGCGGGTTACAAATCTCTTGTTTGTTCTGCCGCACTGCGGGTTAAGTCTTCTCATCAAAGAGTCGAGACAGAGTCTCCTAAGACAACCCCTTACTTTGGTTTGGGTAGTGCAATGTCCACAGAGGAACTGTGGATGATGGTAGATGGTAACTCGCTGTCACTCGGCTCGTTACTACACCTGCGCTCCACCGCAAATTTCAAGGTCATAATTGCTGGTTTCTCTCATGTAGTGGGACCTATTAGCTATGCGGTGCACCTCTTCCAATACATTCATGCGTGAAGCATGTCATATGAGGGCCGTTTTTAACTGTCTTTACTTATTCTTCCTGTTGAATTATTTTCTTTTTTGTCCATTGTTAAGATGATGCTGAATTCTTATTCGCATTGATGCAGTGATACATTGTTATGTTGCCGGGTTTGGTTGGTCTATACACACACTGAAGCACAAGACACAAGTACTCGCAGCGCACGATAGCACAGGAGCACACAGCCTGTGGTCTGGTAGGACACGAACACACACACACACAGAGGTTGGAGACACAAAAAGCTCGGGCTCAAGACTCAAGGCCCGTAGTCGCACAACGAATGGGACAGATCTGCTGCTCCCTTGAATGAGCAGCCACACGGAACAATAAGCGTCGCGAAATACGAACAGCTAGCCCAGCCCGGTAGCGGAAGAGAGAAGACGAACACAGAGTACTGCTGCGCGTTTATTGGTGACCCACCAACACAAGTCAGAATTCAAGTGAGCTCTATCGTTTACATAGTTTTGTTGGGTGGCGTTGATCGATTTGTGGACTAGCCATACACAGAACGGGCTTTTGTGAATCATTTCGCGGACATATAAAAATATTCAACTGCGCAATATCTAAAATAACGTCAATTTCGAAATACTGAGAAAAAAACAAGTTGTTTTGGAAAATTAATAGCAGGAATGAAATCTGCGGCACCAAAAACCCTAGAATGGTCAATGACTATAACATATATATATATATATATATATATATATATATATGCATATATAGATATATATAACACTCCGATATGATGAGAGTTGGATGAGACAGCTGTACGCTTTAAAAAATTGGGTTTCATAGAAGTTATGCTACCACTCACGGTTTTTCTTTTCTTGGTTTATACTCCAGTTTAAGAAGCCATGTAGTCGAAGACCTCCCGGGGGAAACAGGCGGAATGGACTGAAAATGACGTTAAAAGTAGTCTAGAAGAACTGACACGTATGGTGAACTGTACACCAACACCTAAATTGTTTCCCCTTTTTCCACCCTGGTTCTAATGGCACTCGATCTTCATTAAGATTCCTGTAAATTCATACTTACTGGATGTGAACGACCTGGCGGAAAAGACAGTTGGAGCGAAAAATTCTTTTCAATTATTCAGTATCAAACCCCTACAGAAATAGAGGTCAAGCGAGTTATTAAAACAATTAATTTCACCTGATATTGTCTTGACGCAGTGGAAAAGGGAGGTAAGTGTTCATCAGTGCAAGACAGATATGTGCTAGGTGATCAATACACTCGTGTTATTTTGATAGTAATTACACTGTTCCTCTAGTTTACTTGCGATAATGCTTCGCCTTAACTGTATTTTTGGCGACTGGTGAGCATTCTTTATGAACAACAAAATCCAGAAAGATACTCGGTCGCGAGGAAAGTATATCATACTTGACTCGTTATTGCATCTCCTGATTCGATACGTTTCCCTCTGTTGTTAGTAAGCGTCGTATAATGGTGCGATTATTTGAAATTTTGTGTCAAAATGTCAAGATGCATGATTCTGCAAGCTCGTTGTCAACATTCATGATGTTCTGTTCCTTCCTAGGTGGCATCCTCCAAAGTGTCAGTACAGCTAAAGTTGGTGCGTTTTCCCGTACCATCAATTCTTCGTCCAAATGGGAGTGTAGCGTTGTATTTTTCCAGCATGCTGTCCAGTTATTTTTGATAGGTGGTAAGTGGCTCATAGCAGTCTAAACATCATCCAGCCCAATAGGGACGGAGGTTCAAATCCCAGAACCGGATCATTTTGGTGGTAGGTCGCAATGTGCTATCGCCTGCCTCCGTATCGCACCTGATCTATTGAGATCCTACGTATTCTACGGTAATCTAAGTTCCAAGTTTATGGTTTCACCTTTTAGTAGGCTCTAACGGCTATCAAGTATGCTCCTTCCACTGCACTCATGCTTCAAGGATATGATCAAAAGAACTCTTTGGACATCGCTATGGGGGACTAAGGCACAAAGTTGGGTCGGATGGGGCAAATGGACTTTTTCGGATACAATTCAAGCGTCGTGGCGTCACGTGATAAGCGTTAGCAGTTATTACAGTCTTAATTGCCAGGGATTGCGCCTGGTAAATTTATCGTCCAACTTACTGTCAGTAAAATGACGGAAGCACTAACATCAGAAAGCGGTCGGAATTACTTTTTAACCGTGAACAGCTTTGGTGCTTATAGGTCAAACAATATTTAGACGATTAAGTTGGTATTTCGAGAAAACGAAGCACATCATTTCAGGAAGTCATGAAAATTGTTTCCTATAGATCTACCGGGAAGACGATATGTAAATTTGGGAAAATAAATTAGTCGGAATGACTGTTCAGGTCGTCCCGGTGATAAGCCGAAGAATTTGCAAATGATTCGTTATCTGTTGCCACTCTTTTTCTATCTCCATCTTATTTCATCAGGTCGTTTTGCATTGGTTGTGGCTGCTGATGTGGCTGTCTATGGATCAAAAGCTGCTCGGCCTACTGGTGGTGCTGGTGCTGTCGCCATTCTTTTGGGTGCAAACGCTCCATTAGTCTTCGATCGAGGTTTGTTGCTTGATTAATCCTTGGGTTTATCCTTTAGATACTCGTAAGAACCAATGTCAAATAATGTGAACCCATTAAAAACTGTTGTATAAATACTCTCGCTTAATTTAAAACCGTTCCAGTAATTGCTGAGTTGGGGGCAGCTCAAATTATAGCTATCGGAGCGGAAGCGCTCAATCTCGATTTCCCTACCTCCAAGTTCTATTATCGGAAACCCTGGTACGATTTCCTCAGAAGGGAACTAATCTTATCGAAGAAATTCGTGTTCTGAAATTTCCGGGTTTGGTCACCGTACTGCAGCCGATCATAGGTAGTGTAGAGGAACGTGTCCAGGGTTTTACAGATTTTTACAGTAGGGTGGATGCAGCACGACCAAAATGCGGACTTGTGGGATAAGAGATGAGACGTCCAATTTCCTCATTGCATATTGGGCACGGTCCCGATAGGTTTAGAACACAACTAAAAGCGTTTTTACTTTGGCCCACTGCACTATACAGTTTGAGCTTGCTTGTCCATGCGGCACCGTGGCCGTCAGTACAGAGAAGCGGAAAGAACTGTGACGTTCACTGCTTACAAATCGAATTACAAACCATTAGTCAAAATTAGAAATCTTGTTGAATTTTCCACTGATTTTCTTATTTTATCCCCTGTTGTTTACCGTTCTGACGAGTTTGATACGTCTTTTGGTAGGACTACGTGCACACACGATTCGCCACCGCTACGATTTCTACAAACCGGACCTGAGCTCGGAATACCCACTAGTTGACGGGCAGTTGAGCATGAAATGTTATCAAGAAGCGTTACTAAGCTGCTACGAACTATACAAAAAGAAGGTTTCCAAACAAGGTGAGAGTGTGTTAATTTGCACGATTAACTCCGCAGGAATCCATTAGGACCAAGAATGCTTATCCGAGATAATTTCAGTTTTTAAGAATATAACCTCACTATGTTTTGGCCATGATAGGATGACTTAGCACACGGGAAGTCCCAAGGCAGTGAAGTATGGTCTCTGAAGAGATAAGCAAAAAGCACGAGAGATTTTAACGCCACTAATAATGCATAGCATTGGTCCATTGAGTGATGACCCAACTGCTTCCATTCGGCAGAATAAATGTAAACGATCATGCTGCTGTGTGCTGTCACCGTATTTGACAGCTCTAAGCTGCGAGTTGTTGATTTTTTTCCTCTGTCATCTTAGCGGAGTTAAGGATGATTCACGTTGAAATGATAAATCCTATAAGGCGAAAGTGAAAACGTTATTCGCTTATGGGTGACGGTACGTACCGGATTGGGAGTGCCACAGACGCGCTGAACCCGTTCTAATGTCTTTTCTTGAGATTATATCTCTACGTGCGCTTCCCTCAATTTTTTCTAAAATCAGACAACCCATAGGGTCTGCGGTAATATATCGATGTTTTCCAAAGAAGGAAGTGGAATCACCAATAAGCCGGTATCTCGGTTACCAAGGCCAACTTTTATCAAGGTATTTTTCAACCAAATAATTCAGGAATAGCATGAAGCCGGAGCTATATGAAAATTACCTACAACGAAATGTTGGCAAATTGTTACTCTTTGATTGCGTCTGGATTTTAGTCTTCACGTGCATTCTGTCAGATAAGAAATAATTCATGCCTATCGGGATGATAGCTTGTTCGTTTGCACGGAATTCCGATTCCGGTCGGGTGTAGCCAACTCTCGTTTGGGATCCCGTCAAACATTTGAACTTTCACTCGGTCACTGAAAGGTAATCTAAAAATTACAGGTAGCTTTAATGTCATAGTTCCAAAAGGACGTAAATAAATCTTTGGAGCAAAATTCTGCGCAGATCTTATGAGATAGTTGAAGTCTGGAGTGGAATTTCTGTTGCATACTACTTGTACCAATACCAAGAATTTAAAACATACGAGTGAGGCACGTCTGCTGTCCTCGGGCATCTTAGTTTACAATTTTAACGTAGTTTAAGCCGATGTTGGGAATGAACGATGGCATCAAACGGATCCCAATAGATGGTGTCTTCGAGAGTCCGGTCCGACTTACATAAGTGATAGTTTTCGGATGCGATTGTTCTCTGAACGAGACTACGTGGACATCGCGAGTGGTCCACGCTATTAGTTGCGCGTCTGTAGAATCCTCGAATTCTACAGGTTACGTGGCCTCAGATTGTACGCCATGTTAGATCAATCCCACAACCCCAACAGCGGAACAGCAGGGGATCGAGCAGTCAGCAGTATCAGGTTGATTGGGACTGGTTCCGCATGTACGATGGATTAGTAGAAAATTAAGGCTAAACGTACAAGCAACAATAAGGCATGCGAGGAACGGTTTACTGGCCAACAGTAAACGATCAGAACTGAACAGAAGAGCAGCAGCTGAGTAATAATTCACTCGTACAAGCAAAGCAAACAGGTATCACGTATCGGTTTATATGAACAGAAAGCAGCTAGTGGGTGGGTTATGCCATCTAACTGAATGACTACGGTATAACTGAAGATTACATGGACGCAATGCGGTGGACATCGGGCCATACTGAACAGGACAAACATGGACAGTCAATATTAACTTCAGTAACTCAATGATCAGACGGCACTTTGGCGGTAAGTGTGGTCGCGGTTTGGCTTGTTTGTTCGTGTATGCGCTTATAAGCTTGCCTATGTGTGAACGGGCACATTAACGCACGCACCTATAGGTGTGCTCGTGTCGTGTGATCGGGCGTGTGAATGAGCAGACGCCTTTAGTAATATGCCGTGGAATTCCCGGGGCTTCTGCAGTATCGATATTCTTGTATATACCACTTCCCACATTATTTCGGAACTATGTCGGAATTGTTCTGAGTTGTGGTAGAACTACTCGGAGATGTCATTCAACTGACTCGTTTAGGTGGGCCCTGAAATGCCACCCATCCTACGAGATAGATTTAGGCGTACTCACTGAAAGGTACACTAATTATCTATGCGTCGCCGTGCGCATGCGAGGAGATGTGCTCTTGAGAACAGTTGCACAAGGGAATATTTTTGACATAAATCCGGACATTTTTGAAACAGTTCCGATATGACACGGAAAACGGTATAAAGTTGAGATTTGGGGTGGTAGGAGTTACCAAAGAGAGCGAGAGTTTGTCAAAACCATCAAGGACCTTACTTTTTGAACTTCAAGAGGGCTCAAGTGAACTTCAAGTGGGGTTTTCTCAAGTTATTTAAATCGCTGAGAACAACAACGTGGCGAACAAGCTCGTTTTCAGTTATTCGTATTCATGCCAATACATAACATTAAATATGGTCTGGAGATGGTTCAAGGGAAATTGTCGATTTGCAGTCACATCTGTTCACAACTCTAAGAACGCGTCTGTGTGCATGTGTAATTGATCAGTTTGCCACACGATCAGGTTGTAGACCACTTGTCCGATAATGACAAGTGGGCCAAGGAAGTTTAAATCATTTGTAAACTCATACAAAGTCACAATTGATGTCATAATGTGAGCCTAAACACATGAACAACCAACTTGATTTTTTGTCTCATTTTGTTGAAATTGATGGCTTCATTTGAATTTGAGACGTTCAGAGTAATTACGAAGAGTTCACTAAAATTGCTTCGAGTTCACTTAGAGTTGAAGACCATAGTTCTGAACAGCCGAAGGCCATTTTTTGCGTGGTTTTTTATATGGTGAAATCTTATTCCAGTTCCTAGTGGATTCACCCAAAACCGTTCCTAGGAGCCTTCAGTCAGGTTTCCTGCCTAGGACACTGATTCGACAAGTAGCGCACCAGACCCAAACCATTAGGATCGGCTATGATAAGCGCACGTATTGGAAAGTCTCCTCGTACAGTCCTTTTCTTGCCAGAAATTGTTACCTGGGCAAAACTCAAGTGATTCTAACTGGAATGCGGCGATCTGGAAGCTCTCCTCTTTCACCTGTTTACTCCTGTTAGAGATCAACCATCACATTAGCTCGTCACATTTCGGCGTTTCGAGTTATTTATCTTACCATTATCGTGATTATTCGTAATTTAGTGCCTTCATTCCCCACCGATTTAACTTTCAGGCATTGACGATCTCGTAGTGACTGCACAACCCAGTATTGGTTTCGAGGACTCGGAATTCACTGTGGATTATCTATGCTTTCACAGTCCCTTCAGTCGGCTCGTACGGAAAGCGTACGGTTGGCTTGCTCTCGA
Organism: Fasciolopsis buskii; assembly: GCA_008360955.1. NCBI lineage: Eukaryota > Metazoa > Platyhelminthes > Trematoda > Plagiorchiida > Fasciolidae > Fasciolopsis > Fasciolopsis buskii. Next base: position 177,966 of record LUCM01000896.1, on the reverse strand, counting down.
AGATTTTAAATGCTCAGCCGAGAAAGTTTGTAAACAACCGCAACAAAACGGTACACCTAATGGCGTGATTCAATCAATTCACTCATCGAAAGAGAACACCGACGAAATTCCCTGTACCAAAAGACACTATATGGATGAAAAAGTTCTACAGGGTTTGGTGAAGCTGTCGGGCGATGAGTGAGTCTGAAGCTGTTGTGTGAAATTCGGAGAGGTCGGCATATAGTCCACAGAGATAACCTCATGGCGTTTGTAATCACGGGTGCCGAATGCAATTGGTTTGTTGTCTGGCAGTCCCAAGCATGTAATACCTATGGAGTTATAAACAGAACGCATATAGAGATGTTGTAGCTGGCTAGCAGAATTTATCATAATTTGAGCTTGAATGTAACCCACTTTTACGAATGACAAGCAGCAGGTAACGACTTTGATAGACACGGTTAATTTTTAAACTTCTCTTGGTTCTAGGAAGTCCTTGTGTTAAAAGGCGCAGATTCACTTTTCGATTGAATACAAATTAAGTAGGCTCCCTGAAGTCACAACTCAGTTTACTACCAACCCGTTAAAGGCTCACGAAGCACAAAACCTAGGGTCCACATTCCATCCGGAGGCATGAAACACATTAGATAAATGTTTGCCGGCCTTCATCCTGAACAGCATGAGTCAAAACCAACCACCAAAACAACGGCATCATAACTTTATCAAACCTGATCAAACTGAAAGTCGTAGATGCAGTTCATGGTCTACCGCTCACTGCTTTGTCTATGGAAGACTCCAAGCCTGATTAGTTGTCATGCGTCCAGACAGATTAAGTACGGTTTGTTACTGTTCGTCCTGTCGGTCCGGTAGTAAATGAATACCGCCAGTAGGTTACAAAGAGCAAGCCTGGAAGTCTTGATCAACAAAACGGCTAAAGGCAAGTGAGTCGCGCTCTGCGACAGAAATTCGATTAGCGACTGGATGTGAGAATAAGCGTCAGGTGTTTAATAAGGTCGCTGTATTTTTATGACATACTCAAAACAAGAATGCAGTGGAGAGGGAATGTCTCATAGCCACTAGGTCCCACTATACAAGGTGGAGGAGAGGGGCCGATAATCTTGACCCTGGATCTTAGAATGGTATAGAACTACATAAGGTCCCACCGAATCAGTTGTGGCGACGAGCCGGGCGATAGCAAGTTACCGACAGATCTGGGATTCCAACCTCTGACTCTTTCGGCGACAAGCACTTAATCCACCTGAATACAGCCGATAAAGATGTGAGGCTTTCGATTGACTCACAACACGAAGTGGTTTGAAGTGTATCAAGGCTCGAACATGTTCCTCACAGTTTCTTTTACGGATAACAGGAATAACACGGTCGAATTTCGAATGCTGACTTGTGATTAAATCACTAATCTAACTGCTTTGGTCTTACCAAATGCGAAAAAACGGGATTCGCTCATCAGGATTCCTAGTATGAATCTGACCGAAATCGTCATCCCTCAAATGCAGACAACAAGTAAATAAAGGTTCTAGGCATACTTTTCCTAGCTTCTGTTAGCTCCCGATGATAATGGTGTTTGATGGACATGTCGGGTTTCGCCTGCACACGCCCATGGACTGGACGCGCTACAATTCTGCGTCACCAGTTTAACTGTTTCCTTGCGGGATTTTTGGTCCCGTCGTGGTCTCCGTTCGCCGCTACAACCGGTCGGAATTATTGTTGCCTAAAAACCTTATTAGTTCTCATCCCGGACTGGGAACACGTCATCATCATCATCATCGTTCAGCGTTAAACAGCAAGGCAAGCCTCACTGACCGCTGCCGTTCCCCAGAGTTACACGTTTATAGAAAAAGAGTGAATATCAAAGGGGAACAGGGAGTGGACCTACACAGGCGGGAAAAAGATAAGACGCTGCTGCAGCCAACACACGGAACACAGTCTAACTGTACAAACGCACGTGTTTTCAATCATTCTGATTCGATAGAAAATGACAGCGCGATCGCCACTGTTCACGGTTCACCGCCATATCCTTCAGTGTCTCCAGCCAGCTAATCGACGAGTCTCTCGGACCCCAACAACGAAGGCGTGAGACACCTACTTTACCTAACTTCGCTGTACATTTTCTCATCCCACGTTGCCACGTCATCTGTTGGCCTCCACGTTGGGAACACGTAATGTTGTACCTCTAAGATCTTCAAATCCATCTAGAAAAAAAACTTGCTGGTTGACAAGTAGTCCTCAAATGCACCCTTCTGGCTACGTCGGTTGATTCTCTGAAGTATCTAGGAGTTATTATTGATAAAAATCTGAAGTGAACCTCACACATTTCCACCTGTGTAAAGAATCCCCGACGGTTGTCAATACAAATCGGAAAGCTTCGACACTACAAGGTGAAACAGAGCACCATCTTCAATTGTGCACTCCAATATTTTCCGATCCTTCTTTACTGTTCCCCCGTTATTCTTCCAGGTTTACTTAGATCATTTTGAAATTATTCGCGGGAGCTATCAATTATTAACGATGTCTTTCATACCACTAGCTGAGTTGTTCTTCTACCTATGTTATCTCAGCACTTATCAGCATGTGAAAAAATTTGCTCACAAAATTCTTTCAGATCCCACGCATCCCCTGCACGACGATCTTTCAAAGTGCCATTCTCATATTTCTACACGGTCCGCTTTTCGTTCCATGCCCTCTAGAATCAATATCTGTAGGAAGTCTGCTGTCCCATATTTAGCTCGAATTTTGACAAACCATGATCGTTTTTCAGCGGACTTCCTGAGCAACCTGCCTTAACGTGCTCATCCATTCTCGACGAGTTTATTTTTTCTTCATTTTTACAAGGTGATGAGTGTAACTGCGTCCTTATTCTCTTCTGCGGTCCTCGACTGAAATGTGACATTTTTGTAACCAAAAGTCTATACAATACAATACATTAAAATACAAAACAATATAATGGTCCAAGATTCTTGCACCCATGGCAACGGATCTCGTAGTTGTTCTTTTGAAGTCCTTCGGCCCGAACGGACCAAACAGCACCCAGTCGAGAGCGGTCTGTGAAGCCAACGGTTGTTTTCGACCTACAATCCGTTGAAACAATGCCAAATGAGCTTCAGACACGCCACAGCCGACTAAAATGAAAACGGACTTTGAAAGCGTTTCCTCAAATGGCAGCTCTCACAGATGCAGTGGTGTCCGCATCATTTTCGAGAAACGCATAGCCCTCAATTTCTTCCTCCGGTCCCATTATGCGCACAGGAACGAAGCCCAATGACAACCGCATTTTCCGACTGTAGGTGGCGGCACGGTTTACATACATGCTTATCGTCATCAGATTACTTCGTGTCTGCAATTATTGGCACAGGTGTTGATGTCGAGCCTTGTAGTCTTCGTTGTTGCATCCAATTCCAGATTGACAATCTTTTCACTTATAGTTATTTCTCCCACAAAATGGGCAAATTTCGTCGCTTCACAAATATCCATTGGGATGGAACACTTGAACTTAGGAAATTCCTACAATTTTGCAATTTGTAGAGGCACCCACAAAACGGACAAATGGCGTCGCCACACTTTGCTTGTTCGTTACCATGCGTTGTTGGATCTGTGAATGAATCCGTTGTTCTTGTCTCTGGGGTTGATGCCTTGGTTTGATCCCTTAAATTGTTGTTCCTCTCGGGCTAAATTGCCAAAACTGTCGTTTGAAACCCTAGCACACGATAATACAAACTCGGGTCTCTTTCTCCAGAAGTTATTTGGTCAACAGTTTCAGCTCATCTATGTTGCAGAGAGTTTGGCAGTTTTCCGACGATCTTTGCGTTAAGATCAGCCTGGTTGTCCATCTGACTAAATGCTATTTCACAATACCGGATCTTTACAATCAAGCGATTAAGTTTCTCTTAAGTGAACAAAAAGTTCACACCGTCTACGAGGCTATCGACCAATGACGTAGCAACCCTATGAGGCTACAAAAGAATTCTTGCATACCCTACGCGCTCTTGGATATCTTTTTAGAAGTAGCAACATCACACACCCTTCACTTCTCGCACTCGTTCTCTACCGTCGCTGGCCATCAACCTGCGTTTCTGATTCGACAAAAGACTTGAACTGTCCGATGAATGACCATTATACAGTAGGCATGCCGTCAAGCACCTGAAGCTCAAACTTCAGTTCTGTCAATCACCACCTGAATGGCTCAGGGCTGTTTGTTGGGTAGTTCAGTTTTTCAATGAATTGGGTATTTTATTTATCTGACAACATAGCTTCAAACTCATCCAAGCTGCGTTGCGGCCGTGCTGTGGTGTTGATGCATTAGCAACGCTTCGGCGTAGAGGGCGGCGGGTCTGCACTTCGAGCCTATCTGGTCGTGATACTCCCTTGTCTCTCGATCTGGCAGGACTTGACAACTTTGAAAATCCTCTCCTCATCTCTGATTGCCCGGGAGGAAAACGAACTTGTATTTGACAGCCCAGATGATACCCTATTCAATACCAATTCCTGTTTAGTCCTTTGAAACTGGCGATTTCGTCTGCGTTCGGATTCTACAGCCCCCGACTCCAGTTCCTCTCTCAGTTGTTTCATCTTAAGCTCCACAATAACTAACTTAGAATGACTACCCTCACTACTGTTAGAGTACCTAGATCAGAACAAACAAACAGAGTGACTTGTATTTTCTATTGACTCGTCTCACGCTCCTCATCTGGATGGTTTACCGCACTCCTCATTACTAGCATATTCATCCGATGTTGAATATTGTAAATCCCCTTCGGGCTTTTGGAGTGATGCGCAAACTAAAGAGGATCCCGTCAGAACCAAAAGACAAATCTGGGACAAAATGTGGTATTCTTGTTGTAAACAGTGATGAGATAAATTAGAAGTAAATACCTCGATAATAGCCAAACAGGGAGAGCGAATGATGGGACTGGGTGAGGCGGTCCGACAAACGCGGCACAATGTGCAGGTTAGACAAAACGTGTGTTAACCACACACTGACGGGAATCAATGGGGTTCGACAGTGAGAACAAGGAATTAAGTCAACGATGGGATCAGTTGAGACGATTGCTATAATATAAGTACCATTTATTTACTTATTCATGCGCTGTGCGAAGTCGGCTCTTTTTGAGACTGCATTTATTTCATCTTCAGTTCTTTTATTACCCCGAATAACAATGTCAATGCTGCAGTTCATAAACGTTTAGAAACTCATTTTTATATCCTTATATTGCGCAACTTCGTAATATTCGGTACTCGTATAACCTGGAATGCAATGTGCGGACGTGACTCTGGTGGTTACTTTTCGATTTTCTTGAAGCAACAGTCACCGCGAGACCCGACACGTGCAATAAACTATTATTATTATTATTATCATTATTATTATTATTGTTATTATTATTATTATTATTATTATTATTATCGGGAGCTAACAGAGTTAGTAGTTTTTATGCAATCCCAGTTTAGTGTGGCAAATTTAATGAGAAACTCAATGCCCCGTTCGGTTTAACATATCAGAAATATCTTTTTTGACGAAACAATAGGCGCTGATAGGAGATGCGCGATACGTTTCTCGCAAGATTGGATACATCGGTTAGTGAGTGTTGGATGAAACTCAAGTGTTTGACCCACGGAGTTACTGAAGTTAGACCATTTATCACTCCCGTTTTCTGTTGACTCATTGGGTGAGTGGATTTCGAAAGTCTTGCCTGCTAACTGATACCGCATATATGAGGATGTTCTATTCCGCCTACCTGATTAACATTGCCAGTCATCTTTGGGTGTGTTTACCATTTTGCGCGCTGATTTGAAGTTTGCTGAATCAGTTGTCTGCACGACTCAGGTAATGGATTACGATGGCTATTTATTGCGTTCTTACACCGCGTTAACTGGAAGTTACCCGTTCCTTCTGAGTTATCTACCTCCGAAATCAAATAACTGTCATTTTGAATGAGACTGAGGCGTTGGTCTTACGACTCCAGTGGATGTATAAAAACAAAGACATCTTTTCCGTAATATAAATCTCTCCGGACGACCCTAATAAAACGTCCACAAAACATTAATTGAACAACGCAACTACTCCAGTAGCCGAGGGAATGTTCATCTCACACTGACAATTTGTCCCTTCCGTCACTGATCTGTGTTGGAAGAATAGAGTATGAAACGGACCGTTTTAAGTTGACTCGTGTGTGCCAACGCAGGATCTGCTCGTGAATAGTCCTTGAACTCAAATCTGACAGATATTCAGGTGCAGGATATGTATATCGTTGACCATATCAAAGAAGGGAGTGAAAGAGACATGAGTAGTCGAAAAAATTGCGCAGTTTAAATTATTTTTTCGATAGTCCAATGAAATTCTGGGATAACAACAAAGTCACATTGGTGCGACGCACTGAGGAAGACACGCGTAAATAACGTTGAATGTCACACGAAACTGGTTAAGCTTTTGAATTTGCGTTCGATGGTTCCGAAAAATTCAGTATTGCGATTTTTACACAGGTTTTTAATTAACGGACGTTGCTATACTTCGACTCTCGCAGGTCACCGAGAGATTTGGACAATGTCTGCATGCAGTTGACCAAGGACCTGTTCGCGGAAAAGGTAGAACCTGGTCTTGTTTTCGCCAAACATGTGGGTAACATGTATACGGCCTCTCTGTATGCTTGCCTGGCCAGTCTGCTTTTAAGGTAAATCGTTTTCATGAATGGCGATTTCAGTCATTTTATTTTTCTTTGCTTCGTAATTTGCTAACTTGCCATACAGGATTTGGTATGAGTTGACGATGTCGATTCCACTAGAGAAATCGAAGAATAAATTGTAATGATTGGCCATTCCATGAGTACATACGCAACTTGCCTAACAGGGCAGCACAGCCTTTCGGTCTATGGACAGCGATCAAACGACTTTTATTTTCGTCGTTTTTTGTGCCTACTACCAAAGTAAGAGTAGCAGGTAGTTGAAACCGTCATTGAAGAAGCGGTAATCGGAACCGATAATCGATGTGCCGTTCTGTGGGTCAGCCATTCTTTTTTTCACTGACGGTTATGCTGATATTTTTTAGGCAGAAGTGTTTTTGGACAATTTGGGAAAACGTGACTTCATAACTTGGGGCACCCCTTCACCATCATCTAGCTGACTCACTACAATCCATCTTCACCAGTCTTTGGTTGAGACAGTTACCCTCTCTTATGGGATCGACCACCAGTATTCAATATAAAGCGTCATATTTTTTCCTGCTACGTCACTGAGATCCAGTTTTTTCAGTGTTGATGATGGACGATGGCAGAAAGAATCCCAGAACATTTTAGGAATGCGAATGCGACGTTTGTATCCATAGCTTTTGCCGCGTTCGCGTGGCGGCTTGCGTCTAAAATATGGTGCCAATGACCAGTTTTGGTACCGCATAACTTGTAAATTATTTGAGGTAGCCATCTGTCTTGTTTCGATCCGTGCTCGCTTGACTTTAGGACGTCAGTTCTTCTTATGAATTCGCAAATTCCTTTTGGTCCTTGAATTTGTGCTTCATATCGCATGTTCCGATGATGGTGCTCTTTTTTCGGATCAAAGATGTTCATTATCAGTTTGATCTACAGTTACTTATTGGTTGTATCATCAGTGACTATTCGATACACTTCAAGTGTAGGCAAGATGATCACGGAATCCAACGACTCGTTTACTCATTCTCAGTAACCTTGGCTCGAGCGTCAGGGAAATCACTTTAGCTGGCGGTTTATTAGGTCCAATTAGTCATTATGATCTCCAACCTCTCCCTGCAAGTTGATCAATGGGGATGGATTCTTGTCCTACATCAGAAATAAAGGTTATCCACGGGACGGGTTTTATGCAGTGGCATAAGGCTGCTGGACTCATTGAACTGTCTCCGTTCTTTGCCAAGGATGATGCCAATGTATTAGAATTAGACTTAACTTAATTCCTGGGAATAATTTGGACGACCGAATACGATTACTGAGTGTTAGTGTGAATTGGTGATTTCAATAATTTGTGAGGAAGATGATAGTCTCTCTAGGAAGTAACGTATTGAGACTGTTCAAGATCTGCGACAAAACATGGAACATAGGCATGCCTTGCGTAGGCCCACCATTTCTTTCTTGATTTCAAAGCGATGTTCGATTCGGTCGACCTTCTATATTGCTTCCTCTCACTGTCGGGCGTGCCAAAGGAGTTGATTTCATTTTTTGATCTGTAACCTCGAATTTACTACGCAAATTTATGTTCGTCAAGGTAGCCCTCGTTCATTCTATTTTCAAATTTGTAATTGAGGTAGTCCTATCTTGACGTGGTAGTGATATTTGCTCGGACAGGCAACTGCCTGACTTTTAATATTCGGACGATACCGTGGTACTGAGTGGAGGCCCAGGTTTGTTGCAGATTTTCCTCGATCGTTTGAGTGACAGTGTGGAATGTGTTTTGCACTTTCAAGGTGCGAAATTCTGTAGCGGTATTGGATTAACTGGATGTGTAGTCTTGTTCTGGCTCGAAAGAATTGGGCGGGTAGATAGGTTCAATTGGTCTTATGCCGGATTGTGCATTCTTATTTACAGAAGGCTGGCTCAGCACCTACCAATTTATGCCATCTGTGGTGTCGGCGTGACATCCGACTACCGATCAAAGGTCAAGTATACACGGTAGCAGTAAGTTGAATCTCGCTATACGGCCCCAAAACATGTCCATTGTGAGCAGAGAATGTTAAGCTTTCGGTTATCCTTATGGTGTTAGTAAAATATAGTGGGAGAATCATCTCAGCAATTAAGAGGCTAGTTGTAAGGTGGTGGCTTCTGAGGCTCAGTCTTCAAAACAGGTACTGAATTTGAATAGATTAAGTTGTTTGGGCGATGTGCTCCATATGCCCACAGAACGACTGTTTCGCTTCACGCTGTTGTATGAGACGGGTAGTTGTTGGAGGATAGGCTGAGGTGGCTAGTCGATGACAGGGTAGTAAGATGTGGACACTGACTCATGGAATGTCTGATGTGGTTGCAGTTAGGCTGCTAAATTGAGGCCCGCGAGATCCGTTTGAGCGATAGTTGGCGACAATAGGTGCTGTAGTTCAATGCCCTAGTTGTTGACTTTGAATTCACAATCTCTTCTCTAATTGATGGGTATCCCATGAGTTATTCTACAGCCGATCTTTCAGTATTCCTCGTTGTCCTTATTTTCTTTTGTATATATGATGGTGTGAGGTAACGCCCAAAACAGAAGCGCGTTTTTAAAAGGTTAACGCTTGGTAAAGCCTAACTGAGCTGGCTATTTGTGTTTGGTGGATACTGACAAAAGTAAAATAAAAATGATCATTTACTGTCTGATTTGAGATACTCTATCAGTTTTTCTTTCTTGTATCTGTAGCCTCAGAGACGGTCCTGTCAAACTACTACTACTGACATTAATATTAAGATTTATATATAACTGGCGAACGTTGTGTTTGTTTTTGTGTAACTTTATTACGAAAGGGATACAATTATTATCGAAAGTAACCGATTCGCATTTGATATGTATATATATATATATATATATATATATGTGGATATGGATACAAATGCATTTCCCATTAATCGTTGGGATATTCCGACAATCTCTCCGTTACACGAACGGAATGCGAGTTGCGTTGATTGGGGCTAATCCATGACCCCTTCTGCTCCCTTCACAAATGAAGGCAATCGGAAAACGTAGCCAGGAAATATGAGCTCGCATAGAATCACGTAAATGTTAACGAATCTGGCGGCAACGGACTGTTGCCTGCAGCAGCTAGAAGCATTTGAACCTATAAATGTAAGTTTGTTATCCACTTTCCTCCAGGGGCCGCCAAAAAGGTCATTTGAATCTCACTGTACTCATCTCTTCAGGATTGCTAGCTATTATGCGGCATAGAGTATTTGGGATATTTTTTTTAAATTTTCCTTTTGTAACTGTGCGCTAAAATAAGTTATGAAATGCTTTGACCTGACGAATGAGTTTTCGTTATTGGTTAGGTTGCCTCTCTCGGATTTAGACCTGACCTCTTCTCTTGTTTATTACTCTTAAATTTTCCAGTGTTCCAGAAGAGAATTTACGCGGCCGTCGGGTGCTGCTTTACTCCTATGGTTCGGGAATGGCTTCGGCCATGTTTAGTCTTCGTATACACCCATCCCGCCCCTTGTCCAAAATCGTTCACTCCAGTCCCACGAGAAATTCGATAGGAAATGCCGTATTTCATCGACTGTTCCAAGATCGCACCCAACTGACAGTCTCACAATTCGAGGACCTGTTAGCTGAGCGCAAATCTTTCCACAACGCAGGTTTGTTTCTGGCACTACTTGCAAGAGTTATGGCATTAGTACTCATACAACTATTCTTTACATCGTGGATACTTCTAAATTTACTGCTGGAGAGGGTCTACGTGGTGGAACAGTGCTCTCAGATAGCAGTTGTGTTATACGCGATGCCTCTAATTCCGAAAGCTTTCGTTTGTCGTACAATTCAGCAAGTTTGGAATATGCCTCACAAAACCATCAAACAGTGCTGCCAGTCCAATTAGAGTTCGACGTACCCGCAAATGGAAGAAGAGCAATGGCTCCAGGGACGGTGCCTGTTGAGAAGCGTTTTGCTGCGGTACTTAGAAACCCGCGGCACGAAGTCAACCCGTTGCAGGGGTACCCGCAACCATGACCCTAAAACTTGTAGTGGCATTAAATCATATGGAATCACTTTAAATCAGGCCTGTTAACAAGGGGGGGGGCAACAGCAAGTTGCTATCCTTCACCAGAGTGGATGGTGGATCCGGGATTCGCACCTCTGACCTTTTCGCCTACCGAAGTTTTAATTCATTTGATCGCCTATTGGACTGGTAATCTTGCACTTGAAGGCTGGTAGGTGCCTTTGTATATTTTTGTATAGCAAGTCTGTTGTCCCATAAGTAACTTTTTCATACGTGCTACTTTTACGAAGTGCTAGCGGGCTACAGTAGTTCTGAAAAGAGAATAGCAATGCTGGTTTTTACACTTCCATCATGCAACTTTTAATGTGTTCTTTCATTGTTTTCCTGCGTCAGTGAAACACGAATTCTGGATTCGAGTGGAGTAATTCAACTAACTGCGTCTAGTGTCTCGTCAAGGTATTTCCTGCACACTTCAAGAGACGAAGCAGCTCAAGCTGTGGGTATACACCGTGTAGGAATAGTCTTAATTGAGGAGGCAGAAGCAGCTCTTTTAAACTGGATCCCAGTTAATAGTTGTGTGGGTTCCGTGAGACTGCAGGGGTCAGTCGGCGTCCGGAAGGATAGTAGTGATAAGCGCAGTTTGTGTCATCTCCGTATACGCCCCAACAAACTACAACACGGACATGCGAAAAGACGAGTTTTACGATGACCTCGTAACCCTTGTTCAGAAGTTCAAATGCTCTGATACTCTCGTGGTAGCAGGTGATTTTAATGCACAAGTTGCCAGCACTGACATACAGGAAGATGGGTTTTGTGATCACCTCATCACCCTTGTTCAGAACAGCAAACGCTTTGACACTGTCCTGGTGGCAGGTGATTTTAATGCACAAGTTGGAAAACTGAGTGCATTGGGGTCCTGTTTAGGTGGGCGATGCGCCTTGTCTGCTCAGCAAACAGACAGCGGGAAAAACGTCTCCAATTCTGTGCAGACAATCGTTTATTCCTATCTAGTACGAATTTCCGACAGTTCGCGTTTCACAGGGACATGATGCTCTTACTCGACAAGTAACCTGAGTCAGATCGGCCATATTGCAGTTAGCTACCGTTGGCACAGTTCTGTCTAGTACTGTAGATCGTACTGGACCACGTACGTCGAATCGGACCATGCGTTAGTTTTGATGCGATTTTTGCTGCAGCTCAACGGTCATCGACGCAGGCCACAAACCCGATTGGCTGTCGAACGTTTGTCTGACTCGGCTGTTCGCAACAACTATGAACAGAAAGTATCCGAGGAACCAACAATTGCGACGACCAACAATTTTGACGAGCAGTGGGATCAAATCAAGTAGGCTATGCATTTGACAGCAGATTTCGCCTGTGGTTTTAGATGTAGCGTTCATCAAAAACACTGGATCTCGCAAGGGTCGCTGGGTTTAATGGACCAAAAGCGCCAGCTCCCTAACTGCACGGAGGTGAATAAGGTGCGTCGACAGTTGCAACGTCAGTTGACGATAAGTCCTAAGAATGGTCGTGAAAACTGGTGGGTTAAGGTAGTCGAAGAGATGGAAGTAGCGGCCGTTTCAAGTAACAGTCAAAGACTGTTTAAGCTTATACGCGACACCGGTGGGGAGCGACCTTCGGTTAGTGAAGTCGTGTGCGACAGAAATGGAGAGCTCATTCATGGTAGATAACAAAGACTGGGTCATTGGGCAGAGCACTTCAAGGATCAGTTTGGCTGGCCACACGCCAACGTATTTGGGCCGACGTCTGTAGCTGCGAATCCTTGGGAGGCGTATGTCGACCTCTAACGGAATCGCAAGTGGAGTCGAATATTCGACTTCTAAAAGGGAGAAGCAGCCGGCTCCGATGAACCCACCACGGTTCTTTTCAAACTAGGTGGAGGAGCTCTGATGAAATCATTACCTCGTTGCTTCATAATATTTGGAACGAGGAGCGTATCCCGTTATCGTGGGGTGAGTCACTGATTGTACCCATCCTTAACAAGGGCACACGCAGTGACTGTAAAAATGATCGTGGGATTAGGTTAATTCCGAGTGTTACTAAGTTATTAGCTTCGATAATACCGCTTCTTTTGACACCTATTCGCGAGAGTAGTATTCGCAAACAGCAGGCCGAATTTCGTTCAGGTCGAGGTTGCATCGACCAGATATTCACTCTCGGGAAGCTACTAGAAACGCGCCACACACTCTCTTCACTGTGGTCAGTTTTTATTCCACCCACTTCTTCCATTGAATTTCCACTTTGAATCAACACGAACCTTGAGGACCAGGTTACTGTTTTCGGGAAGCTAGTAGAAACGCGCCACACGCACCGCCGCAATACGATGGTAATCCACAAATTGAAAGTTGCTTTCGACTTCGCGGATAGATCAGCACAATTTAGTACTCCCCACCGGAGTGGTATGTCAACGTAGTTTATAAACCTGTTGCGAGCATTATACTTGCATACCTATGGTCGCATGAAGGTATATGGTGAACTGTCAAATTCATTCTAAGCGATTAGCGGTGTTTGACACTTGTATTCCATCTCTTCATTCGTATTCGACTTCGTTGTAGATGATGTAATGGAAAATGCTTTTGTAGGTCCTTCGGCCAACGGACGTAATCTATGTGATCCAGATTACGCAGATAGCATTGTGTCCCTGTACGAATCCGCGGATCATGCGCAGCGTGCACTGGACGGATTCATGGGAGCTGTAGTTCCAGTCGTCATGTGTTTTCACCTTCAAAGTGTAAATTTCTGTTACAACACTGGACGACGGTAACCCCGAACTTGTTACTGAATGGAAAGAAACTAACGATAGTGGACTATTTCATTAAGCTGCGTATCGAAGAATGGTAGCACGGCGGTAGAGTTTAACTTACCTATATCGAAGGCTCGAGCAGCTTACGCTCCACTGAGGCAATTGTGGCGTCGGCCTGATATTTCACTGAAGTTGAAAGGTCGTGTGTACTGTGCCGCAATGCGCACAACTCTGTTGTATGGGGTGAGAGATGGAGTATGTATATCGCTTGGGGTTTTCGATCACCGATGTCTACGTAGTATGGCTAGGATTGAATGGAGTGACCGAATGAGTAATGTTGAGGTTAGAAATCTGGTATTAGATTCCAGTTCTGAAGGCGCCTCATTTCAGTGTATGAAGGTTAGCTAGCTACTTTTGTTGGGTCCCATATTGCGTATGGAGAGAACTCTCCTGGAATTCCATGTTCTGTCTTGCGTTCCTCGCATGGGGTGGAAAAAAACCCTTGTGGTAATCAGCAGATAACATGGTTGCGTGGAGCGAGAAAACCTATGCTGAGCTTAGATGAAGTAGGTATATCATTCAGGTCTCCGTGTTTGGGGTTCGAAAGACCCGCCAGTTAGCTGGGTGGAGACACTGAAGGTTGCGGAAGCAAACCATGAATAGTGGCGATCCTGTTTTCGTCTTCTACAGTCAGAATGATTGAAACATGTTTTTATAATTAGACTGTATTCCGTGTGTTGACAACTGTGGCGTTCTTTTGTTTTCCCTCCTTTTTTTTCCACTCTTTTTTGTCCTTGCTTACTCGCTGTTTTTCTAGAAAAGGGTTTATCCTACTGTTTAACGGTAAACGTTGACGGTGATGATGGTAATGATTGACGAAAGTGAATGCCTGGTGTCCTCCACCGACTGATTTTTGTGAGTCAGTGTATGGGAGATATGTAAACGTTGATTTCAGTCCAACTACGGGCGACATGCGAAGCGTGCGACTGTGTTCTCATGGGCATGCGTGTCGAATGGATGTACTGGATAAGCGAGATGTTTACTCTCATCCGGTGTGCACGTGAGCTGACCCGTGGGTCACCGGCCCCAATGGACCTCGAATTATCCTGTTGCCTTTCAAGTTAGGCCATTAGGTCAGAAGCTTCAGGTAACATCCCGTAAGTCAACTCTCTGCTTTAGTTTGGGCGGTCGTATAGTACAACCGCGGTAAAAAAACATGATAGTCGATTTGAAGGTGGAGACTAAAAGGGGAATCATAAGTCTGGAGAACTCTGCATAGTGTTTCTTTTCCTTTTCTCTTTCCTGCGTCCTCGTTCTTGCCCTTTATTTTGGCTCTAATGACACGATCGTTACACAGATTTGTGCAGTTTATATATATGCACATACCATTTCGGATTGCACAAGTATAAGGATGTATGGGCAAGAGAGTAATGAGTTCGTATACTGGATGAGTGGCAATAACCGCGAAACCTTGCTTTAAGGGAAATTTTGTTCATCCATCGACATACTGCTTGCAATTTACATCTATTCTGGTGGCATTCTGCCTTCGTTCCTACGGTTGGCTCAGTCAAACTGACAAACAATTATCAAAGTGTGTGGTTCTTCAATGGACTCTTCATCAGGGAGCTTCCATGCACACTTCTGACGCTTCGATATATATATATATATATATATATATCACCAGAATCGAATCTGTAGCATCAGATACTACTTCCTGCCTATATATTTATATATGTACATGTATATTACGGCGTGGATATGTTGATCGAACGGTCATTGTTGTGATTTCGGAATCTTATGAGTAACACGTTTGAATGCTTTTACTCTCTGTCGCATGCTCGTTTGCCCGCCTTGACTCGCTTCCCGATTTGTCGTGCGTATATTGTATAACAAACGAAAAGGAAAAAATAGAAAATTATTAGGAGGAAACGTTTTTCATTGAGTTTTTAATTGGTCCAACTGTGGACCACTACCAACTCGATCGATATTCGAATTGACTTTTCAGTCTCGCGGCTGCTCCACCAGCTCAGCTGCGAGGCGCCATCTTGCTCGTTTTCGAATGTGAACGGGTTTTTACTCCTGTCGACATCTGCATTTGTCTCACAACCGAAACGTTTGCTACTACTACCACTACTACTACTATTACCGCAACCTGCAGACGGACGTGTGATTCCGGTGACTCCATGTTATGTTGCCGAGTTTGGTTGGTCTATACACACACTGAAGCACAAGACACAAGTACTCGCAGCGCACGATAGCACAGGAGCACACAGCCTGTAGTCTAGTAGGACACGAACACACACACACACACAGAGGTTGGAGACACAAAAAGCTCGGGCTCAAGACTCAAGGCCCGTAGTCGCACAACGAATGGGACAGATCTGCTGCTCCCTTGAATGAGCAGCCACACGGAACAATAAACGTCGCGAAATACGAACAGCTAGCCCAGCCCGGTAGCGGAAGAGAGAGGACGAACACGGGGTACTACCGGGCGTTTATTGGTGATCCACCAACACAAGTCAGAATTCAAGTGAGCTCTATCGTTTACATAGTTTTGTTGGGTGGCGTTGATCGATGTGTGGACTAGCCATACACAGAACGGGCTTTTGTGAATCATTTCGCGGACATGTAAAAATATTCAACTGCGCAATATTTAAAATAACGTCAATTTCGAAATATTGAGAAAAGGATAGATTCTTTTGGAAAATTGGTGGAAGGAATGAAATCTGCGGTTCCAAAAACCTTGGAATGGTCGTCGACCATTGCACTTCACCCCTAAGCTGGTTGATTTACGTTTTTATATTTGAAATAAAACATTCCGTAGAGTTGAGGTGGAAAATAAAAATTGCTAATAAATTCTCTTCCATCAGTGTGTACGGATGAAGATAGGTGGCTTTGAATTAATTAGTTGATACCAAAAGGCAATTGCTTTGGTGGTTTGAACAGTATCGAGAGCTTGCAAGCACTCCGAAGTTCATGCTTGCTAGCCAGTTTTGCGACCGGGAGAATTGGAGTGTTTACACTAATGTACGGTGTCAGAACAACTCGGCAGAGAGCTAGTAATTGACTAGTGTCCGGTACTTAATTGCTCTTGACTTGTATTATGAGGAGCTAGAATGAGCGTCGATCGCGTGACCGGTTTCTATCAAGTGGGCGACAATCGAAATTGAAATAGTTCCATTCCCTCCATTCCCTAGCCAACGTCGTGTTTTTCATGACGATCTTATTGTTTTGCCTACAATACGCTTTAGCGCCTTTGTTTGACATCATATCACCCCGGCGATTGCTTCTTGATGGCAACTGATTTGTTTGTTGTCTCGCGTCTCTGTCTGTTTGCGTTGATTGAACTCGACACTTTTCCCAACTCTTCTTAGGTAAGAAAGAGATGATGCCTCATGAACGAGGGATTTTATCTTTTGGATCGCTTCTACCTTCATTCACCATCACTTTTCTTGTGGTTTGTCGACCAGCTCTTTGCCAGCTGAACAGCCTTTTTCCGTCACAATGGGGTCAGTTCTTTCGGATATTCAATCCTGTTCGCATTTGGTCTTTTCAAAGCGAACATTACATCAAATTAGTATATCCGTGCTTCCTTGTAGGCAGTTTAATTAAAAATAAGTGGAGAAACTTATTATTATTTTCTGCAGTTATTTTTTTTAGGGGGATTGGGGAGCTGCGGAGTAGGGGCAGACTGAAAACTTTGGAGCAGTCTCAAAAGTGATATCTAAAAAACTCTGAGTACTTCAGTTCACTTCAGTTTCCAAGTTGAAACATTGGTGGCGCAGTCAGTTACA
This sequence comes from Fasciolopsis buskii, assembly GCA_008360955.1. Classification (NCBI taxonomy): domain Eukaryota; kingdom Metazoa; phylum Platyhelminthes; class Trematoda; order Plagiorchiida; family Fasciolidae; genus Fasciolopsis; species Fasciolopsis buskii. The sequence continues at coordinate 160,787 of LUCM01000896.1, read as the reverse complement.
TAGGAGGAGTGCACACTTGGTGGATGCCTGTCAAATGTGTCAAATCACATTTTCCTTGGGTGACTTCATTTGGCCCAGGTATCCACAAGGCGTACCCTTATTGAAGGAAAGGGAAATCCGTAATTTCGGATGGAAAATGTGTAGGTTAGTGAATAAGAAGAGCGCTGATGTTCTAAAAGTCTACATATTTCGATTATTTTTCTTGTCATTTTGGTAGATCTTAAGTTCTTCGCCGAAACGGCTGATCTACAAATCAAAACATCGATTTTCCGATTGGAAAATCACACACACACACACACACATACGAATCTAGTCGTCGAGGCGTTTCCAATACGATCAGGATGCATATCACGTTTTCACAATGTCGTCATGGACATAGTCAGGTTAGCCTCTAGCCCAACCGGTACATCCCTGCTGAACACTTGCCTAGGCTAAACTGTGATCCCCAATTTGGGCCGATAGGTATAGATAGCGAAGATGAGAAAGTCAAATAGTTCATATTTGCCCATCATGTTTTTTCTGTTTGATTGCACATGGAATTGAATGTCCTGTTTTTCTTTCACTCATGTCGGTGAACGTGCTTTTGACAGTGCAAATCGAATAGCAAAACGATGTTTCAATGCATGAGTGATGCGCAAATACTATGATGAGGATCTACTTCACAGCATTGAGGTGATTGATAACCGTGACGTTGACATTGGTTTTGCGACAGAACTGCATAGGGTCTCCATTGGTCAGCGGACCAACCTGCGGGACGATAGTGAATTGACTAAACAATAAACTCGAATTGTTAGTTTACTGCGAAGTTATTAGGGTGCATAATTCTTTCATACCTGTCGGAATAAGGCAAGTTCGTTATTATGGATATGTTTTGTGTCGGCCTATAAAGAAAATATAGTTTCGACTGGGTTTATTGATTGAATACGAGCCCGTGTTAGTCACGTGGATAAAAATAGATCTAATCCCAACACTGCCGATTATTTTGATGGTAGATGATAATTGGTTATCGCTTTTCCGATAACGAGACTTGATTTTCAGACATCTTACGTTGGTACATCGATCAAAGATCGAGGTTACATAACGTCAGTATGATCAGTCCCGCTATACGACTCAGAAACATTTCCGTTATGAGGAGAACATGTGTGAAGACATTCGGTATATAAATATTGTGATCCTTGTAGCATCGGCGGAATATAGTAAGAGATTTTACCTAGTGGGCTTTGGCGTTCAATACTGAAGTTGAGTAGACTAGGACGTCTCTGGCATATATTACGCGCGTCCACAGAATACGTTCCTTGTTGTGTTGTTGTCTTAGACAGGTGGTTGTTGAAGGATGGGTCGAGGTATGAGAATTTTGACTCATAAACTGTATGGCGGGAGTTGTACCAGTTTGCCGAGTGGGGCTCCACGGGATCCGTGCCAGTGATAACGGAAGACAGTCGTTTATATCTCACCATCAGTGTACTCGTTGTGCTCGAAATGTTCCCTCTTCCATGTGGCTAATCATCCTCGTTCTCAGTTCCTCGTTTAAACAGACTAGGTCGATGGTTGTCAGAACTGAACTAAACTGATGTTGTTGCAGGTCACTTCGAGTGTCAGGATCGTGCTTCTATTTCAACCTCATCAGCACCATAGACCCAAGTTTTTCGGTTATTTTCCGACTGTATCTCTCTTGTTTCACCAGTGTGATGATAGAATGATGTTTTTGATGAATAAATTAATGATCAACTGTCCCTCTTGTTGTGATTGATCACCACTAACTGTCAATATGAAACAAGTAGTTCAATTTCGTGCCAAATATTGACGGTTGTGGTGATTTGATGTTCCATGTAATCGTTAGTGAGGTCCTATGTGGTGTTTGTTTCCATTGGCTTTTCTATTTCGCGGATTGAGAAAAGTCGTGCAATAGCATAATCAACATTCACCTCGGACGATATTTGTTCGCCCAATTTGAGAATTCCGCTTTAATCTGTGCTACTTCGTTTCCACTGCTGCTTGTCTGTGGATTTACTCGATCGTAGGTGAATTCATTCATGTCTTTTCTCTATTCCACTGGACATTAATACGAATTTCTTTCCAACTACCACAATGAAGCCATTGGTATCAGAGCGCCGGTTGACTGCGCACGAAGTTCGGCCAACACAAAAGTGATTGAGTATCTCGAGGTTGAATGTGGCTTGATTGATCAGGTGAATATTCCCACCTTACTGAATGTGAATACCAAATTGCGGTACTCACGCAATCGCGTTCGTCTTATCTGACGTTAGCAAATCGAGCGCCACAGATAGATGATCACCGCTTACTTCATCATCAGTCATATGAAAAACGTGAACATTCAAACGAAAAATCGGATTATACTCTGCAAGCCGGACTTGGAATTTAGTGCGACATTGACCGATGTTTTACTTAGTCGTCTTCGAATGAAAGCAATGAATGAAATATTTTACAAACCGTCGGCTTCCGCTACGTTTATAAGACAGACAAGGGATTTAATGTTTTCACGTGTGCGTAATCAGTGTCGCACCTTCTAGTCTAGATGTTTCTTTTGTGCACTTGTTAGATGAGAATAATCCCTCGGTTCTGGCAATCATACGACAAACGGTTTCTGAGCGTCAACAGACTGTCCAGATATTCAATATTTTAATGCAAAGAGTCCTTTATTTGGAGCGACTTTTCTGTTCATGCTATTTTTCAAAGGCCTGGAACATCATTCTCTAATGGGTTGTATTTCACAAGAGAAGGTTAAAACTAATGCAAGCCGGATTTTTTTGATGACGCGATTGTGACTAGCTTCGGCCGAGGTTATCAAAAATTGATATTACCATTGAAATCGATGCCCGTAGTCGTAAGATCCCCAGTTCCTTTCCCACTTCAGGAGCCGCCTTAGGTTTTGACCCAATGCATCGAGCTACATATGAAATCCTTAATATCGCGCTTTTTTCGTTACTGACAATCGTGTATTTGATGAAGGATGGATGTGTAGATTTGTCTTTTATTCTTGTTAGCCCTAGTGTTCGAACCTTCGTAGGCACAAAATTCGTTCTTATTGTGAACTGTTTCTATCTGCGTTGGTATGTATAAGTTTGTAGATATTCTTTTCTGACGTCTGCACGTGTGCATCTCGTTTCCGTTAGTTATTTTGTCCTCACCGTTTGCCCCAAAACAACCGCAGCCATTTGACCTGGTTGGTTAATAAAGCTTTGAATGTCAGGCGCAAACTGTTATGGATGGTTCAAGATGATGCATTCAGCCAGTGACTGACGTCAGATCAAGTTCGACTACAATTTGGAGTTATTATATTCAACCAACAGATCGGTTAGGCTTCGTAACTCTCATCTTCCTCGTCGGTGTTTTCCGGAATGGTGTCACTAACCAGTCTTTGATAAGAATAGATCGATGCAAGTCCGTATACGGAGTTGGTTTTCAATACGGCTGTCAGTGTGATCGCGCATACATGAAGTCATCCACTGATTTGATTGCTTAGGAGGTTTTCATGAACTGCGAGTATGATGACTCACGATTCATGAAATGTTACGTCCACCGTTGTTGTTATTATCATTATTTTTAGACGCATTTACCTGTCCCGCACGCGATCTCATCGGCGAACTGTAGTCAATGATCTCAGTAGTGGCTATACTTACAAACTGAATAACTGCATTCCTCACTTTACAGTTACGCTGTTTTAGTTCAGTAGTTTTTTGATTGAATACCTTACCAAAGAATTGTTCCTTTCAGTTTCTTACATGTTAGTAAAATTCCATTTACTCATTTCGTTTTTGAATGCTGCCTAGCATCACTGTATGTCTCGAAACGCGATGCTGAAAAACATAGAGAAGCAAACAACTGAATCTGCTTTTCTTCTAATCAGCGAGAACTGGCGAGCCTTTTTGGTAATGAGTCCTAGGCTTTGAATTTATCCAGCTGAAAAATAGGCTGGAAATTTAGTTAGTATCCCATTTTAGCCACCATATGTGTATCTCAAACATAACGCATTACGAGACCGCTAAGTGGAAGAATTTGAGTCTTATTCATAACAATTTAGCGAATGTGTTGCTAGAAATTCAACATGAACACACAGTGACAATTGATGAAAATACCATTATTATTCAGTATTTTTTAAATCATTTCGTTGTGGTGTCCAGCCTATCCAGTATGAAACTGCTTTTACCTCACAATACAAGTGATCTCAGAATTTCTACATCAGTATGCACGTATTAAGTAGTTCATTAAATCATCACGTCAGGGTACGAAATGTATTTTGGATGGGACCAAAATTCAGTTCTTGGGGTTTATGTCCGAAGCATATCCTGGACCCAAATGGGCTTTCAGTTGGTTTACGTCAAATTGGGAGAACCCCACTTTACTCAGCAACACAAGCTTGCTAATTTCTGGTAGTCTGAAACACGGAGCTTCTTTCGGGGACGTTGTCGTTTTTTAAGTTATGTGCTTTCTTAGGATGAAGGGGATATCGCCTTGATCATAGCGAAAAAATTTCCCTGTACACGTTGCAATCTTTTTTTTAGAAATGCACGTTTTGCAATTGTTTTGCTGGTCACATACATCCATCAATAAAAATTATGGGTTGCCCCATTGAGGCATTCAAAATTTTTTGCTATTGCGCGGGGCAGTTTTATTTATTCGGTTCATCGTTCGACTAGTGGATACTCCATGTCTGTTGACAGCTGGCGCGTTTAAATGCAACTCACCTCTATTTGGGCAATAATGCATGAAATTTCGGCAACAATCTGGACTATAATTAGGTAGAAAATCCTGTAAAAATATTGTACGAATTTGAGGAACTTTCTGGTGTATATTGGATGTGGGACGTTTTCTTTCAAGGAAGATATGTCCTTAGCATAATATATTCCTTTAATATGATGTGGATGGTCGCCTTGTGTGGCTTAAAACACTAGAGAGGCTTTAACAGAAATTTATGAATTGACCTAGGCTTTTTGTTCAGTTCATTATCCCTTGCATTGTGGTATCAAAAGAGTCTCTGCTCCACTGTCGCGAAAGGGAAAGCGAATAACGGTGGGCACTTAAATGACCTCGGCGCAAAGTCATCTTCGACATAAATCAGGTTCCTTCCTAAACAAAGATTTTTTTTATTTGGCTGCTAAACTCTGGTTTACACGGAATACACCAGTAAACAAATAAGTATCTTCAGTCTTTCAATGCAGGCGTAATCGCAGTAGAATACTCGATAAAATGCTTGTTCAGCAAGTGAGCTTGTTGTTTCTAGTGACGGCAAACAAGGGTAAGTTCTGAGACCCTTTCAAAGACGTTCCTGAAATCCTCCATTTTGATTTTTAATTTTCGGGTGCATTTACCTAGTCAACCAAAATCACTTATGTTTAACCGGGCTTACTAAAATTCACAACGGTACAATACGGAAAACAGTGGAATCCTTAGAATATTGAGAAGAAAACATTTGGAAGGAATCACTATATATACATATATGGTAAGGTCAAAGTCCTATTTCATCGTTTGCCTATGGCTTATCCAGCTGTGCCGGTAGGGGGATTCTTTCCTGTTTATAGAGGCATCTGGTACAGTGAATGTATTTTGCCACTTTTGAGTCATCTCATGGGTATAAGTAATTTTTCCTTTTAAGCATGGGGCTTTTCTTGGAGCAGAGAAACATGGAAGAGCATCGGTACCAATCTATTTTATCGATGTCCTAATGAGAGAAAATATTGACGTGGAGCTGTATCAGTCAAACATTTTTCTGCCTATTCAGTTCGTGGCGTTGAAGTTGTCCATTTGAAGAGACAGAGACCACGGCGGAACAACAAAAAGGTGACTTCAAGATGTTTATAGTAAAGTGAATTTACTTGATCGACCATTATTTAAAATCGGTTTCAGGCTACTTGAGTGGATATTTTCCCTGTTACGATTCCACTCTTGGAAATTGTTGCCCTCTCAACAAGTCCATTCTTGTATCTCGGTGCACGCAGACATGTTACAATTTAGCTTCTAACGTTTAATTTGTTATCCAGCTCCATTCATTCCGGTGCATCGACCTGAAGGCCTTTTTCCCGGTGCTTATTATCTGACCAATGTGGATGAACTTTACCGACGCACGTACAAACAAATGCCCTTTCAATGAACTACGACTTGGCTTCGATGTGAGTTTGTTTGCCTTTGCTATCCCACGCACGATACGTTTTTACTAATTTCTACCAACATATATGAGTCAATCATTCTAATGGGTGCACTGTATCTTAATAATTTGAAAAAGTTAATTCATTTATTGTTGTTTCAATTGTTTCGCTATTTTTGGTTTTGTTTCAGCTCCCACCATCATGTTGAAGACAAAAACCAGTGTCTCTATTTTGTGCCTATCATCACGAGAAAGCACTTCGCATTCGATTGCTTCCTGTTTTCTGATTGGTTCTCTCTACTTTGCTGTCATTCACTCTAGTCAGCCTGTTAGGTATTTTTGCAACAAAAGTTATCATTCCGCTCCTTATGAAATGTCTTATTGTTTTTTATTTGTCCCACATGTAGTGATGATATGAATGAAGTAGTGAATGATGCTCAACTTATGTTTCTGGTTTAAATACTGCTAGATTGTATAAGTTGAACCTGGAAAGTCTAGAAATGGCAAAACTATCCTAGCAACTCATTTTTTATTTCTGCGGTCTTCATGGACTCGATCGGCTGTATCTACCGCTAGCATTGGTTGGCTGGTTTTGCTTTGTGTCAAGCACTACTTGCAGCTGGTTGGTTGATATGACCTCATTGGGTCTCCCGTTATTCATGAAATAACTCACCATGTGATATGATCGGTCAACTGACGATAAAGAAACCACGGAAGCACGGTACAGCTGTTTCATCCTTGTTAGGAATCATGAGCAGTGCACATGGACCGCGCCCGAACTGGGGCGCGAACCCGGGGACGAACGATTCTGAGTTGAACGCCTTAGCCATTACGCTACCGGGCAGGCTCTGAGCGGTTTGTTGAACTTCGCCACATGATGTTGCACCTATCCGTTATTGATTTGCACGGTTACTGTCCGCTAGCTCACATCGATCGACCTCTACTGATAGATGACTTCTCCCGTTATTAGTGAATGGCCGTCTGATGTGTCTCTCTGAATGAGTGTCTACTAACTTTTGGATCAGTGGATTTTAATTTTTCGAGACTCGTTGTTCTAAGTGCGTTATATCACGACGAAGCCAATTAGTGAGATTTTGAGATGAGAAGATAAGCAGAGCAACAGTAGATGCGTAACAAAGGTCATATATAAGGACAACACTTATGGATTCGAGTGCATGTGCAAATGAGTGCGCACGTGTTTGCATCCACGCGTTGGTAAGTATTTGTCAAGTGAGGCCAGTTGGTTGCGCACTGACGGAACACAGTACCGGTTACCAGGTACGTGTTGCCACCTGTAGCCCATGTCGTTTAGTCAGCAGCTGAATTGGCGTACTGTTGGTTGAACTGTCGTCTATTTTGTATTGTATCCTCATATTGGGATGTCTGTGAGTAGCTAACATCGATCTCGGTGAATTTTAACGTTCTCTTTGGACACTGATCAGACGTATGCCCTGAAGGGGGGAATAAAATGTATTTTTATTAGCAGAGTTATGCATCTGTGTTGTAGTACCTCTATCCTGTACGTCGATCTTGCAGTCTTCGACATGTAGGCACAATTGTAATCAAATGCGAGAAATTTTAACTGACGCGGAACCTTCAGTTGTCTATTTACCTGCTTCATTTCTTGATTCTTCTCGATGAATTGGATACTTTTGTTTGCTGTCACTTCTAGTAAACGATTCCTCATGAGGATTGTATGAGAACCAGTTACAGTGGCGTCACTCCTTGCTGATTTTGGTCGTGCAGTCTCATTTGGCGAGACGTAGTACACAAATTAGAGCGCTTCTAGCGCCTTTGTGAGGAAGGATATGTTTGATTTGGATTTTGTTCATATGCTATCATAGGGATGTTTGCTCGAACCTAACGTGTTTTTCTACATTACGGCTTCCCTTATTTGCCTCGAGTTAGGTAAAACTGCAGTTCACTCTACTCGTTGAAGATAAGATATGGTAAGACTGAGGTAAGACGCAGAAGTATGCAGTGGGATCGCAGAAAAGTGATGAATAAACGATATTGATTTCAGGGTGATGTGACATGCAAATTCAAAGGACCTAATTGCAAATTAAATTAATTGACAATTTGGCAATTTTACAGAGAAAGTTTTTGCTGTTTTTTTCAAACAATTGTATAGTGTTATGCGCTTGGTAGTGATGTTTTCAATAGGCATGAAATCACAACAGTTCGAATTTGAGATGATCCGAATCGAAACGCAGTTATGCACATGCAATGTTTCAGATCTATCGGTATTTGAGTTGCAAATGAATTTTTATAATTCAGTCTGGGGATACACTAAATTCATTTCATACCCTTCAGATGCAACTCCAGGATAGAATCCAAAGCACTAAAGTTGGAATTCGCCGGAAATCTCGGTGTAGCAAAGTGACAGCATCAAACTTTGTAGTCCTGCATTCGATCAACAGTCCTTTCCGTAATCTCTTACTGAAAACAGCCTTCTAAAATCGGTTACCTGGTCAATTTTGTGGACCATTGACTGTGTTGTGGTATAGTGTTAGACATGTTTCTGATTGTTACTTTTCGAGAAGCAGCCGGAGAGTGTTTTGAAAAGACGCGTGATCGTGTGTCTGATATACTAAGCACTACAATTGCGTGTAAACAGATATGGATCATAGGCTTGGGACTGAAAAGACATTGGATATTTTACGATCTGAATCGAACAACGTGTGCCGCCCAAAGACCTGAATACATGTTTGAAGTTCAGCGTCAGGTCCGCAGAGGCGAAATACTGTGTGGATTTTATCAACGACTGTATACAGGGCAATCTTGTCTGAGGCACTATTGTTTAACTTTGCGCAGAAGTCATGTTCCACCGAGTACCAGGTAGCTCAGGTGTTGCATATTCAATCAACTTGATGCCGCTCAATCTAGCCTTGAGAAAATGCATCCTATGGTTATCGGATATACGACTTCAGTCAAAAGGTCCACCAAGCAAGCCAGGTTCCGTTCGAAGAGCGTGTGAAAACAATTTGCTAAGAACTATAAAGGAAAAGTGGAAATAATTAGTCCGAACTTGATTCGTTAGCTCTTCCAGTCCACATTTTTAGAGAATCCCGAAATACGCGTCCGCAATCTGTCCTCTACCTTGCTTTCGAGGTTACAACTTAAATCTTCATCTGTCGGGCCAAATTTTTGTATGTTACAACCTAATTACCATCTGATCTAGACTGAAACCATTTGGAAACTTGATGAGGCAATTACATCAACCAGTACCAGTTTTATCCCAATCCCTTTTACAGTCTCAGAACTTTACTAGTGTATTATTGTAGGATTTCATGATGTTTCTGTGGTTTTCTGCACCGTTGTTATCAGTCATCGTGCGGGATTGCGACTTGTCCATTTTTAATCGAGCCACCATCGATCAGGATTCATATCACTTACATAAAGTTGAAGCTTGAAACTTAATTCAGATTTTCTTGAATTTAATGCACGAATTCAGTAATCCATATGAGAACACGCTCTATCACTGTCTGACAGTGACATAAGAATCTCCAATCGGCATTTTACCCTAATTTTTCGTCCGATGTTTCTAGTGGTGTAGGCATAGATTTGATGCAACACTGAAACAGTGGGAGTGGACTTCAAGTAGCCTGAACTTGTATTAGTAGTTTCGCTAATCAGATCATTATCCCGACACGTCCGCAAGCTCTGAACGATTGATTGCTGAGACGTCGCCTGAAGCTAATCTTCACCTCATTAGACGGAAGTAAATTCCAAATACTTGCTCTACCAAAGCGGCGATAGGCCACGAGTCTCCGTCATGTAGCGGAAACATCCCTTGATGTTTAAATCTGCTGTCACTATAAGGGACCTTTCGGGTGTCGACTGAATCTCCGAGGGTCATCCAGCACATGACCAGATAGAGTCGAAGGAGTTGAAGTTCAAAGCCCATCCCAAGAGATCCGGCGACGAACCCCGTGGCCTAACGCTTCGCACATTCTATGTAGACGTACTCAGAGGCCTTACGCCAAAATATGTGAAAGCAAGATGTTAGATCCTCTAACGAACGTGAGTTGTCTGTAGGTTTTCGAAGGCTGCAGAAGACACTATCTACAGAACGACGTACAATAGTGTGTGCATGACAACTATACAAACCTTGTCAGTTTGGGAAGGTGTTTCTAGTGAAAAGGAATCCTTTATCCACTGACCGCAAGGGAGCTCTGTCGAATTTGCATTGTACGACCGGATTTTCCCACCGATCTGAATTTACACGTTATCAGTTGTAGTTAAGAGGCAGTCACGAAATCTTTGCTCATCGCTTACAGGTTCTCATATCTTACGTACTTTGCATTCGAGGGTCACGACCATGGTGCTGAATGATCGAAGGGCTTTCCTGGTAAGGGGCAAGTTGCCCGTTTGATTCTAAAGGGGGGGGGGCAGTGGTGCCTTTTGAATTCAAAAGTTCAGCCCTCTTTTGTTGTATTGATGCTCAAATCCCTTCAATGATTCTTCGGTCGTTAAATTCTACTTGAAGAATAAGGACGACCAAGTACTCAATTTAAGCCCGAAATCCATGAGTTATATAACATGGACAGGCAACTACATGTTCCCTTGGTACTGCATGTCCTTGAGTGCGATTGGTTGAACAATTTATAGATATGCCGATCGCTGGTTGGTGTTAAGGCTCGCGTTAAGGACAGGCAGTTTGTTGTCAGTCATTGGCAAATGTGAATGCAACGTGTACGTGAAGAGATTGGCCCAAGGGCCCATACTTCGTGCGCTTACTGCCATTGGTTACTATCAGCAAAGCATTTGCCTATGTTCAATAAATGATTGGCATTTTCTTGGTGACGTATTTTTGGGGAGATTTTCGCCACCTTGACCTGCTTAATGTAAAGTTGTGCGCTAAGCTATCCCGCACGCGCTTATCATGGAGGTTATCAACAATGTGTTGCTGCACTTTTCATTGCTTCATGAGAAACATTCAATTCCTGAAAGCAATTTTATCCAGGCTATAATGAAGTCAAAACTGCTCAGTTTAAAAATGGTGACATCTGTGTAAACTCTAAGTACATTCACGCTCACCAACCTTGTTTATCCGCTATCCAATCCATAATGTTGTGCGATTTAAAATAGCGACGAACTGCATGAATCGGTTTAGTCCTCCACTCTGCTTCATCAGAAATTACATTCAGACAGTCTTGCGCGTCTCTGCCTGGGAACCATTCAGTCAGACTGCAAACGGAGGGCTACGCTGGTTCTCCCGTTCGCTATTCCTGCACGGCTATTCGTTCTCAAGTACACAACTCGTCAGCCTGAGGATGTCTCGTGTCTGCCGTCTGGGCCTACCCGGAGACTTCCATTTCATTCTTGGGCTCGGTGATTTCCATAGCAATTTAAGTTTCTGTTTGCATTACAGGCCCCGATCAGGAAACATATTGCTTAAAGTCAATCAGGCCATAAACCGACAGGCGTTAGGATCACCTTATTTGTAAATAAGCCGAAATGGTGAGATAAACTTGTTCCGGCTGAAAATCAACTACCCAGTGAAGCAAAAAAGTGGTGAAGTGCATCAGCTCGATCATCGCTTGATCAAAATCCATGTGGATTCGGGACTAAACAGTTTGGGTCTAATTGTTCCGTGCGCACAACTAGGAGAGTCGCACAATTTGTTCGATTTCTAGTCCACAATCACTTCGGATCGATTTTTATGTCGACTGCGGTTTTTTTTCGTCGTACGGACAGCGATTTATGGTCACTGACTTTTTTTTCATTTGTGTATTGGCTCTTATTATCTTGATATGCATCATCAATGACTTGCCTTTCAGGTGTCTGTTCTCTTTGTCATGGACACAGAGCCGCTTTTATGAAATTTTTTGTTTATGGGACTCCCGGGTTTAGAGTTTCTTGAAGCTTGATTTTCTGAGGCTGTCAGAATCTGCCGCGACCTATCTCTCACTTAAACTGTCAGCTACCACAAACGGCTGTGATCGTGGGGGGAAAATTCACTCTGGTATATTTTTATGAAAATCCGGTGATCATAATCTGTTGGCTTCACAAAAAATCCACCGATTACTGGAATGCGATAATTCTGAATTCGCGTTTGTTCATTGTTGCTCGAAATCGCAGGAATGTATTTCGGGTATACATGACCTTAGTAACTTTGAAGTTCACAGCGGAAATCGCGGAGCTCTTTGTGTTCAGCATGTTTTTCGGAGATGTCCGTCGCATAAAATTCCTACTTTTCCGACAGTTATATTCCAGTGAGCCTAATCCTTTCAGTCCAGGTTATATCAATTACGTTTTTTGACACGTTTATTGCTTGGCATTATTCCCTTAACTGTCACCGTTCCCTTTCTGTCGTATGTTGGGCACAAATTTTATGCACGCATCTGTTTCTACCTCGTGATCTTGCAAGAAGACAATGGTGGGGTGCGTGCCCGTATGAACAATGCGCGTCTCGTGAAGATTCTGTTCATCACCATTGTGGATCTTCCCATCATTATTTGTACCAACTTCGTTGTTGCAATCTGTTCGCTCATTTTTTCATCTCTTTTTAGGCATTAAATCTGGTCTCTCCCCTGGTTATCCGTTGACACAGGTCGCGTTCATGTCGAACATTGGGAGCTTATGTAAAATAGCAAGCAAAAACAACCAAATGGGAAATGTTCGTTAAACCAAACTAAAAAGACAGTCGAATCCAAACAGCATCTAAAGTACTCCCTCTCATGGGATTATCGACAAGTTGTCAAACTTTATCTTCAAGTCCTAATAACTATATCTGAAATCGTCCTCCCATTCTCATGAATTTGATTTCCGATGGCCCAATCACAGATCAGATGGTATACTTTTCTGTACACATTCGCCATAATCGAACTCAAGTGGATTGACCAAACTAGCACTTCATGATTGTAGTTAGAGAAATGTTCACTGTCTGTTCAAAATCCATTATCCTAACCACTTGCTAGCAGTTCAGACTAGGTTGCTCACTTCAATTTTTTGTCCGTTTTTGGTTTCCACACGGCTGAAGCATTTTTCCTTTCTTAGCGTGATAATAAGACCAAAGGGAATGGAAAACTTAATCCAAATGTGGCTTAATTAGCAGTCTCTGTCAGGTTGTCGGTGGCTCCCTAGTGTGATGCTGTCGATCAGATCAAAAAGACGGCAACCTAAATTGTGTGTGCGTATGGTTTGTTCATGTGTGTATGTGTGTGGGGGTTAATGTCAGCCACTCCTATTCCAATCTGGAGGTTATCTCCGCGCCAAAAATAAAGATTTATTAAACGTTTGAAAAATCCCACAGAACATTGAGAACAACACAACGTGGCGAACAAGCTCGTTCTCAGTTATTCGTATTCATGCCAATACATAACATTAAATATGGTCTGGAGATGGTTTAAGGGAAATTGTCCGTTTGCATTCACACCAGTTCACAACTCTAAGAATGCGTCTGTGTGTATGTGTAATTGGTCAATTTGTCACACGACCAGGTTGTAGACCACTTGTTGGATAATAACAAGTGGGCCAGGGAAGTTTAAGAGTCTGGACAAATTGTTTCTGAGCCCATAGAGGGGGGTTACAC
>LUCM01000896.1:92918-146153 GCA_008360955.1 Fasciolopsis buskii | reverse complement strand
GTGTAACCCCCCTCTATGGGCTCAGAAACAATTTGTCCAGACTCTTAAACTTCCCTGGCCCACTTGTTATTATCCAACAAGTGGTCTACAACCTGGTCGTGTGACAAATTGACCAATTACACATACACACAGACGCATTCTTAGAGTTGTGAACTGGTGTGAATGCAAACGGACAATTTCCCTTAAACCATCTCCAGACCATATTTAATGTTATGTATTGGCATGAATACGAATAACTGAGAACGAGCTTGTTCGCCACGTTGTGTTGTTCTCAAAGATTTAATACTTCAAGGTGATATCGTTTCGTGATCCTTAATTTGAATCAGCTTCCGTGGTTGTCGTTTTTGTTGCTTGATTTCTCTGTCCCCTATCGTCCTGTGATGTTGTGTTCAGTGTGATCAAAATCCGACGAAACACAGCCTCAGTTGGTAATAAATTGCTCTATCAGGTAATTATCGCCTATGTAACCTGTTCATTTGACCTGAACGGTAATAAATCACAATTTCTGTGTGGTTCTGTGGTAGATTCTGCGTTTTTCCTGTCTAGAAAGCGGCTGACTTGGGACGTAACATTCATTTCAAAGAATGCGTTATGTTGTAAACGGACATGCCTCTGATTGCTCTGCTTCAAATAATGGAACGGGATGTACACGATGACAGTGTATTATGTTTTGGAGACTGCAATATTAGTTTGATGCAAATGGCATTACGTAGAACGTGGGTGCCTCACTTGATTGGCTAGACATTGTCCGATTTCCGATTGGGGTTGACACATGTTTCTCCTTGTATGTGGCTTTTGGTACGACATGCGCTGGATGGGTCAACTTACCAGAATTCCACTCCTGACACTTTCAACAGAGGACAGTCCGGGTCTTAAACTCAAACTATTGTTGGCTTATTGTTTTTACTATCGAACGTATTCGAGTGAGTGAGTAGTACGTGCAGCCACATCAAGAACAAGTAGTCAGATGAGTCCAGTTCTTCGAAAATTCCAAATTTGTCTGATACTATTTGTTACATAAAATGGCAACATCTATATCGGTTCCATTTGGGTGTATCATGAACAATATGGTAATTCATCCTTCTCGACAGCGACTGTCGCATAGATATCAAACAGTCATTTTAAGTGGGTTATTCATCAGCCAAAATATTCAGGTATGAGCACTCAAAATTGCTGATGCTTTTGCGGTCCAACGTTTGATTCCTAAACTGTGTTTAACACACTTTGATTACATCAAAATGAATGAAAATACTATTTTGCTTGACACGGATCATTTTTAGTTTACCGCCTGGACGCGGGTAACAAATATAATTATTGTGGCTTAATGGACCGAAGGGATTATAGGTAAATCAACTTTAGATAAATCTTATTAGTGAACAGATAACAAAAGGCACTCTGCTCCATCGAACTGTTCATCAACTGCGCCTTCTCCGTAAGAAATGGGTAACAATGATGATATCAGGAATGCTATGGATAAATAGAAATTCTAAACCTGGCTACTTTATCTGTCAACAAATTTGAATCAAAGAAGGTCAGACTAATATCTAGATATTATTCTTATAAATCATACGGCATTCAGCTCATTCACAGTTCTACCACAGGTTGCAAATCGCGTCGTCAGGCTACACCACCCGATTTAGTAAATCTGAAATCATTTCAAGAAACGTATTACTTTATTTTCAGTAATCGCATTACATTGACCATGAGAAAAAAAACCGGTATGCTATCCATTTGCAGTCTAGTTTGGCGAAATTGACACCTATCTATCAACTCACTCACATACGTATACACAGTTGTTTGTGAACGGGTAACTCAAACTCCCACACACATCATGTGCTATCAATGAGCTCATAACTGCTACCCAGGATCATTTGTTTGAAAATCTGCCTTGAGAAAGGCTACCCAAGTTAGTCGAAACATCAACCAATCAATGCCTGCCGACATCACTGTGCAATACCGCATAGATACCTTTATAATGTAAGCGTTACTCTAATTAGGCAATTTTAATATTATATCGACTGATTCTCCCTGTGGAACTTGTTTTATTTCCCTATGGGTCCTTCAGCTACATTTTGGTTTCCAAAGTACATCTGCCTATTGAACAGATCATGAATCGTCGTAGTCAGTTTCAGTCTTAGTTATTCTAGGATCTGAGCTAATCTCACATCGTCTATACTCAAATCTGGATGATTTTTATACATTTTGTAAGTTCACACAGGCAAAACCCGGTAATCGTTGGCAATTAGACCCAGCTTTTCTGCTCCATTTTAACGGGTCCTGAGAACAGAAACGAGAGAAATGCACGTAAATCTCCACGAAATGATGACGCGACGAAATTCGAAAGAGAATTCTTCTGGTTTTGAGTGGCTGCATCCGGTTGTTACGGTACGAAAAATTAACCTGTGATTCCTAAGTGGACTTATCATCCATTCACACTCCTGTCGATTCAGATGAGATTCTAATGAGAAACCAATGAAGGGGATGGTTGAACAGGAGTGTACCAGGTACGTATGCCTGGAGAGCGGTAATAACCGCGAAACCGGTCGTGTGCATCCGGGGAATTTTTATTTATTCGTCCCTATATAAAGCATACTACTGAAAATATTAACCTATTAAATTTAAAATGGGATAGAAGCTCCATCAGATTGCTTTCCAAAAAACGCATTATATTGGGACCTCGAAAATCCAACTGTTCGATTTAATTCTAGCCAAATACGGAGGATGTTATGGATCACGAACACATCCAGTAGGTTGTTTGTGTGATTTTCGCATGCCAGTTATTTCTGATTCTGATAGCCCACAAAAAAATGCCTGATTTTATCTGTCGTACAGTTATTTTTGTCCGTCCGACTGATTAGGCGAGAATTTGGCGGGTTCCTGGACATGAAGTTCGTAGATCCGACTCCTAAGTTTTTTATCCGATAGCCCTTCGGTCACTCTAGCCCCATTTCTGTATTGTTGGCATAATAAAGAAGAAAGATCATAAATTTTTGTGCTTCGTTCTTGGACGTAGGAAAATTAAACCCAAAAGGTTTCACCATTAGAACATTTTTTGTCCAGGTTGCATCGTCATGCCATCTACGTCCTACTCCAGCCACAGTAATTGAATAAATTCTGTGCTCGGTGTTCACCACGCATACAGATGGCCTTTGTAACAAAGGTGATCCGTTTCCAACGATCATTGCTTCATTGGAAGAAAGTTCAAACGACTGTTATTCGTTATGCTCTGCGTGAAGACTTGTGACCACCAACTCTGTGATCCATTCCGTGAAGCTGAAAAATAGTCTGCTTTATTCTCTGCGTCCAACATCGGTCTTGTGTTCCCCGTCAGACGGTTTTTCATCCCAGCCCATCTTTTATTACAGAAACTTCAAATTTACCCCGCATTTGAATATATTTGTCATTTGTTGGGATGGGG
The DNA here is from genome assembly GCA_008360955.1 of Fasciolopsis buskii. Classification (NCBI taxonomy): domain Eukaryota; kingdom Metazoa; phylum Platyhelminthes; class Trematoda; order Plagiorchiida; family Fasciolidae; genus Fasciolopsis; species Fasciolopsis buskii. The sequence goes on along the minus strand of LUCM01000896.1, from coordinate 142,735 downwards.
TTTGTCTACTTCGCCCTCCCTTCCTGTTCGGATTCAACGAAAGGCCATCTGGCTAGTTGACGACTGTCCACTGACATCTACTTTGTAGTTACTGGCTCATCGTCGGTCAGTTGCTCTGCTGTCTGTTTTCTACCGAAACTATTTTGATTTTTGTTCCTCGGAGCTTGCCTAAGCAGTTCCTCTCCCTGTAAAATTTTCTCGCCGTTGGCTCACAGCCAGTTGGTCACCTCCTGTCAAGAGTCCGTTGTTAGGCCTTGAGCTTCGCTCTTTCAATATTCATTCCCCCCCCCCCAAACTTGCAAACTGCGAAACAGCCACTTCCTATATTCCCACTCACTTGCAATCGTTTTCTCTCCAAAGGCAGAATGAGCAAACTGATTCTTATGCGAATGTTCCATTCGAGTCCCTCATCACAATTTGTCTTTTGACCATAAGATGTGCTCCTTATACTGTATTTCACATGTATAATAAAACAAATCGTTGGTAATTAATCAGATTTAATGCGAGTCGGTTGTGATACCGGATTAGAATGGCGGAGAATGTTAGAATCTTGGCTGTTTGGCATCCGGCTCAACTAGGGTAAGAAATGTTTCTGGTGATAGTTTGCAGTTCGGATTACTCTTAACAGATGTTTGAAGGCAAACAAGATGGAGAGTCGTTCGTTAAGGAACATGTAGAAGCCATGCGAGGTGGATTGGGTGTAGGTCTTTGGGTTGGATGCTGGAAAAGCTCACGGATTCTTGCATACACATGCGCACTTAAGTTTGTGCCCTAGTTCGCTGTGTTTGAATATTTAGGGCGGTCGCCACTTTTGGCTACAGAAATCCTTGGGGCTGGATTGGTTTCGTCTGAGTACAGGATTCTGGGCGAATAAACGAAAAATTATAATTTCTGCAGTCGCTAGATTATGGGGATGCATGGATTGATATTGATTGCGAGGAGCTCAGTAAATGCTGTGAAAAACATTCCATTTCACTTTTATGATCTTTCTCAACCAGGGACTCGCGATATGCCCCTTAGGCAGACTCCGTTCTCCTCCACCTGATTGAAGCACTTTGAAAATTGCTGTTTGAGCCTTTCAGAAAATTGCCCAACAGTTCAGCCATTGAAATTGCCGAGCAAGATTCGTAGTCCTGCCCTTACGTTACATAAAATAAGACCAGTTTCAGATGCAATGAAGAAAGAAATTGGCTGAATGAATTGAGTAGGGACTCAAGCTCCCGTGATTTACTCTCCACCGAACTAAGGGAGACCAATTGAACCAATTCTTTCTGGTTCGGGATTAAATCTGAATCAAACATGTCTTTTTTAGTCTATTCTTGTCTTTTTCACTTCATTTAACCTCCATCTTTCCCGATCCCAGTTGAAACTGCATCTAACCATGGTTGCGGGTTTGCTAGTTAATATTAGTGATAAGTGAGCAACATCGAAGGATAACTGCACCGCCGAGGGAGTATTTTTTTCGAAAACCGATGCAGACCAACCGACTTTAGTTCAATTTAAATGTTTCTCTCTGTGAATCGGTCAGCATAGCATTTTCGTTTTCCGGCATCTTAGACCATGTCTCCTGAACCATTTGTTTTATTTCTGATTCAAGATTTGGAACACGTTTCTTTCTGTATCCTAATTAAGCAGTTTACTTAAGATTCATCTTTTATCTTCTTATGTCCTTTATTAATGAAATAACAATGTACGTCATTTTTCAGGAAGGAAGCTGCGGACAATAGAGGACTGCCACTTGGGAAGGAGTTTACCGGCGGTGGGAGGATTCGAACCCGTACACTTAACGTCCAAGCGCCACGATCTTATCCACTCGGCCACCGCAGGTCCTAGGGAAATGGCTCTGTGTACGTTGCGTTCAGTGGTAAACATCCTTCGTCTCAGTGCTTCACCTAGGAAAAGATTCTAATTATTTTTATCAAGCGTTCCAAATGCTCCAACATGGTCACGGACAGATGTTTGGCGCTACAGGCTCTGAACGCCTCTCGAAAGCCTCCATAGTGATCGTATATCTCAAACAGCCTTTGATAATGCCTTCACATGGCAGAGAAAATTTAACCAAACTGCGGCGGAGGCGAGTGCAGGACGCTGTTCACCGAGATGACTGATGTTCGGTGACCTAGGGGAGATGGATAGACCCTGAGTCGAAACCAGCCACGAGGGACATACGGGGCAGTGCCTTACGTTCACGGGGAGCTTTGACGGAGAGTAGTGCTCGACATTCAGTATGTCTAACCTCATATGAAGGACTGAGCTGCCTAATCTCTCTCTCTCTTTGCATAATCGAGAAAGAAGCAAACCACCGTTCTTATGCGCTAGATGAGCAAATTGCTCACGAGCATTAAGGAAATTCATTGAAACCTTTCAGGAATTTAGAATTCAATCATATTAAAATGCCTCTTGACAAAAACAAGCATATCACATTTCAAAATGTGGATTTTGAAGGATCGAATTAATCGCGTTAAGCAGTTGCAAAATCACTGGAACAGTGATTTAGCATCCAAAGAGAATATATGACTGCCTTTATTTTTTTTCTTGATTCAGTCGATGAGTTCACGAGAATTATAGTGTCTTTAACTTAAAGGATCTTCGTAAAACCTCTTTTTGTTTTGGAGACATTCGTTTCTTCTAAGGTGTTGGAAATTCTCATTGGCGGAATCGGCGAATCAAGCTCGTGGACTATTAGTAATCCTTACAGTGATGGAATAGTAGATGCATTTGGTCTAGTCACTTCATAAACCGACTGTTCTAGATGTCTACAGTGCATAGGTGATTTGAGAATTTATGCTGCCTTATTTTCGACAAGCATGGCCTTTTCCATCAAGTTGAGGATATCAATGAATGTTACGAAACTCACTTGTATTCCGGACACCTTCCAAATTGCCTTTAGTCATGCCAGCAATCACTGTTCCCGGATCTGGTGCTTTTATTACGGTAAATATTTTGGTGCTTGAATCTCATTCAACTCCTGAACCATGGTTCTGTAAATTGTATTTTTATCGCGATAACAAAAACTAGCAGTACTGGTTTCGTGTCGCTCAAGATATTAGGGCTAATTAGGTGATAAATTTATTTTTGGAAACAAATTAACCCTCTCGCATTAGTGTTAGCACCATATTCCACCGTCATGAAAACGCAGCTGTACATTTAGACGCGCATAACGGTGGACGTTCTTGATCTACGTACAAAGGCAAGTGCTCATATGCAGCGCACGAATGTAACTCGCCAACACAGATATACCAATCAGGTCTGGCACCATTGCTGGTGTGATCATAATTGTTGAGTGACCGGTGCAGACCACATTTCACGATCTAGAAAAGCTGAATAGTTTACACGATTCATTGTGGCCACCGAGTGCAGCTTATGACTGACAGCCTTGTAGAAGAGTTAGATGTCTTGTTTTGATCAGTGGTGCCCGTGTTTAGGGCGAAAGCAAAACGTCATTCGATCAGTTACGGATGTGCAAATGAGGGAAAAGACTGCGGTCCTAACTTGTAGCGGGTAAAATCGTCTTTTTCACCCATCCTGTGCAAAAAGGAAGGTGGAATAAAACAAGTATTCATAGGCGACAAATATTCATTTGCATGCATGGAGACGTCAGGGTGAGACCAAAGCATGAGAGTTACTTGGTTCCTGTTCATATGAATTTCAGGCGAACAGCAATATCCGTGTTTGGACGGGGAAGCTAAACCGAACCATTCTGAAGTATACTGAAAATTTGCGAACAGACTGCGACAAAAGTTGAGTGGCAAATTTTTGCAAGCAGCCAAAGAATCAACTGGGATTTCGGAAAGAAATAAATATTTATACGATTATCACTGATTGAGATGTTGACTTAATCGACTGACGAAGTCATCTTGATTGATAGTGAAACGTTTGCGATCGAAACGGCAAGCTCAGGAACCGAAACCCCTTGAAAACCAACCTGCTACGCTGAGACCAACAAAGATTTTCGAATCCGCGGGGATATTCCGGCGCTCTTCGATGGGTTTGTTTTCACATTCAGCCTTGGCCACTTACATTACCAAATAATTCATTTGAATCAATCGCGAACTTCCAAATGACTATGAACGTGGTTTTCAGGGGCGCACATCCATTGATGGACATCGTGGATGTACAATGAAAGACAATTCTATTTGCAGTCTCCCACAACGGGACAATAAAGCTCTTTTTCGTAGCTGTGATTAGCAACAACCAAACCTACATTTTACATCAAAACAAAGGAGGATGACCTTCACCGCCAAACCAGGCGTAACACTGATTCGATTTCGAACGAGCATGCTCCCGTATACTGCTGCAGTTCAGTTTCCTGGACTCCTTCAGCAAGAATAGGCTTGTATTCTATAATAGGAATATTTCCATGACTACCCTAAAGTTTTTCGACAGTTACAGTGTTGACTTGAGATTGGCAGGTCTTGTATTGTCTCGCGTGCTAACGAAACGAAGACACTAGACCGAAACGGATCTGCATTCAGTTCTTTAATAAGATGAACAACATGTTGGCGAAGTGTATTGTTTATTTCGACCGGGTGGATTTTTAATGCTCATAAGATCAATCTGGACCAAGGGGAGGGGTTTGCGGATTCTAATTTTTCATTCGACAACAGCCAGTTTGCTTTGTTGGAAGCAAAAATGCTAGTTAGTCAATCTGGACCAACCAGTATGAGGTTGACTTATTCTCATACATCAAATCACCGTTTACGAAGCCAGATCACACTATTCCATGCAATCCTTGAATGAAGACGCAGAGTCAAATCTACATTTCGATCCTCTCATTTTTTATTGGAAGGTTTTGTTTACTAGACCTAAACGTCCTTCCTTGAGTGAACTCCAAGTGTAGTGATTTTGATTGAGCTTTCTCGCGGGAAAAGAGATATGAACCAGGGTGATTCAGAGGCACACAACCCCACCTTCCTACTAATGGAGAAGTTATACATGCACAGCAAATACATCCCAAATATGTCCGTTTGTGTAATCGTGCTGCGCGGATCAACCATCGGATGATGTGCCTCGTAAGATCATTTGTGGTAGCAGCGAAGAATCAGATACTTTTCCGTATAATATTCCGCACTCCTATGGGACCAGATTTTCATTGTAGATGAACGAGTAAATCAACTCACTGGTTTACTTCCGGGCGGTAAGGAATCTTGGAAATAAATCATTACATTTTGTGCTAACCACGGCAAGTTTTCTTGAGCGAAAAGCAATCTAGTACGGGAAATTGTTCAGTTTGACTCACGCGGTCAGTTCCTAATCTCTAGTCACATGATACGTCAAGGAAAGTATTCGCTATACTCGACCGTGTTCCGTTCTAGTTGGAAGAGATTGTGTATAAATACTACATCTGGGCCGAAACGGACAATCAAATACACTGGATCTGCAAAATTAGGCATGCGATGTAGGCAAATACTTTTGAGATGATTTTCAGTGTTTGTGCTCTGGTCGGCAACAACATACCACCAACGGTGGATGTTTTGTTTAATGAAAAATTTTGCGACTTTTTCAGCATTACGTTCGAAACTGGTTTATGCTTGTTATAAAAGTGAAACACAGACCTGTCAATTTGTCTTTATGCTTACCGAGTCTAAATGGTTTAGAAACCTCTTTTGTCCCTTCCAGGCCTGGAACAGCCGCCGATCGTAAGCGTTAAGCAATTACTGTTGTTAGTATTCTGAAGATTTCAGCGCCCAAAAGATGTAAAGAAGCATCAGCAAATTTCGTGAATTTAGTTACAGATTCCTGTAATCACAGCCGTTTGTCGAATGGAATAAAACCAGTGAAAGATTGGTGACCTTGGTTGTCGAGTTTGACGCCTTTGCACATGAAAAAACGAAATCCTACTGGGGCTTTCAATGTTCGTAACCATCTTTGGCTGGGTCTTGCGATTTGTCCCAGTAAGCCTTGATAAGTAATAACAGGACCGCTTGCCCAACAGAAGTAGTATTCTATCGATAATTCTATCCACGTTAACGTCCTTATTATGCTCATGGTGATTTATTTATTTACTGAAATATCTTGGATTAATTAGGGTTTAAAAATCATGTTTGCTCATGAACAGAAACAATTTCGTCTGCGAAGAATCTTGATTTATATCCAAGATGACTTTGCTTCAAGGTCATTTAAGTGCCTTGCCTTACTTCCATTACTATCGTGACCTGAAAACAGTGAAATCTTTTGGTTCCACAATGTAGAAAACAGTAACTTGATTAAAAGACATCGGTCAATTTAAAATTTTGAGTTTAAGAATTTGAAGCACTTTAAATCCAACAGGGGCACGATTCATATCATACTAAAGGAATAAACTATGCCAAGATCTTATCTTTCGTGGAGAAGATGAATCACATCGGGAAATGGTCGCAAAATTAGGTGTATTCTTGTTGAAAGTATACAACAGGAGTTCTCTCCGAAGATGTTGGCACAAGTTGCTACTGGTGTTTCATTCGCAATTGCCTGGAGTTGAATAATATCTAAGCCGATGTAAGTCTCAGTTATTTACTTGTATACGAATGAAACGAAGAAAATCTGACTGCAGAATCAAAAGAGATTGCAATGTGTACAGGGAAATTTTTTCGCTATGATCAAGGCGATATCCCCTTCATCCTAAGAAAGCACATAACTTAAAAAACGACAACGTCCCCGAAAGAAGCTCCGTGTTTCAGACTACCAGAAATTAGCAAGCTTGTGTTGCTGAGTAAAGTGGGGTTCTCCCAATTTGACGTAAACCAACTGAAAGCCCATTTGGGTCCAGGATATGCTTCGGACATAAACCCCAAGAACTGAATTTTGATCCCATCCAAAATGCATTTCGTACCCTGACGTGATGATTTAATGAACTACTTAATACGTGCATACTGATGTAGAAATTCTGAGATCACTTGTATTGTGAGGTAAAAGCAGTTTCATACTGGATAGGCTGGACACCACAACGAAATGATTTAAAAAATACTGAATAATAATGGTATTTTCATCAATTGTCACTGTGTGTTCATGTTGAATTTCTAGCAACACATTCGCTAAATTGTTATGAATAAGACTCAAATTCTTCCACTTAGCGGTCTCGTAATGCGTTATGTTTGAGATACACATATGGTGGCTAAAATGGGATACTAACTAAATTTCCAGCCTATTTTTCAGCTGGATAAATTCAAAGCCTAGGACTCATTACCAAAAAGGCTCGCCAGTTCTCGCTGATTAGAAGAAAAGCAGATTCAGTTGTTTGCTTCTCTATGTTTTTCAGCATCGCGTTTCGAGACATACAGTGATGCTAGGCAGCATTCAAAAACGAAATGAGTAAATGGAATTTTACTAACATGTAAGAAACTGAAAGGAACAATTCTTTGGTAAGGTATTCAATCAAAAAACTACTGAACTAAAACAGCGTAACTGTAAAGTGAGGAATGCAGTTATTCAGTTTGTAAGTATAGCCACTACTGAGATCATTGACTACAGTTCGCCGATGAGATCGCGTGCGGGACAGGTAAATGCGTCTAAAAATAATGATAATAACAACAACGGTGGACGTAACATTTCATGAATCGTGAGTCATCATACTCGCAGTTCATGAAAACCTCCTAAGCAATCAAATCATTGGATGACTTCATGTATGCGCGATCACACTGACAGCCGTATTGAAAACCAACTCCGTATACGGACTTGCATCGATCTATTCTTATCAAAGACTGGTTAGTGACACCATTCCGGAAAACACCGACGAGGAAAATGAGTGTTACGATATTTTCTTCTACTCTTCGTTGCTTTTTGCGCGGACAGTTTCTCTTGCACATTTCAAACGGTTTCCAAATTTATCATCTGCTGATGACTTTCCTGTCGATCAATTTCTCTTTGATCAACTTTGAAAAATATTTTTAACGCAATGCTACTCCTTGACCCATTCAGCTGACTGGGAAGTTTTACACGGCACAAACAAAGTTACGTGATAACTCCCTTAAGGTAACCGACCAACTAAACGCGTTTACGATTTGTCCTTCCATCCACACACACTGCTGAGAAATAAAGTTGATTATACTGCAAAAAATCAACTTGGACAATTGCCAATTCGAAATATTGCTTTTTAAGCCAGAGGCCGCACCTGAAGATCATAACTAAAACAACTTATCATGTATTCGAACAATTTGCTTATTCGTATATCTATACATGCACATGCATATATAAACGCATAGCTATCATTTGTATGGTTTGCCATACCGAGTCAGCATCAAACTTTCCAATACAGAGCGTGAAAGTATTTTCCGGTTGTTTCATCCAGGAAGTGCACTTCCACTGCGCCTAAAATGGGCCGCCAACCCAGGACATACGAGTGTGAGTCGGTTGTCATATTTGTTCAACTAATAACCCAGGTAACCAGTGACATGCCGGTTTTCTTTTTCGCTCCAGTTGTCGACTGTGTTCAATTGAGAGACAGATGACGACGAACTACTTGCGAACGTTTGCACTAATGGGACAGTGTAAGTTTCACTGGAGATAGTCATCAAAGAACAAGCAATTCTCAAGTTTTGCTTGCCAGCTCCTACTGACCACAGATGTCTCATTCTGTTTCGGTTTATCAAAACGCATGCGTCATTTCAACTCGAACCAACACCACTTTGTTGCCTTTCAAACCACATACATAATGTCTACAGCGATAGGATGTACAATTAAAATGTCGGTAAAATCGGCACATACCCAGAAGTAAAAAAGTTTGTTGGAAATAAAGTTAGCGAATTTTAAAATTTCTAGTTCATCTAGAGAATTTGATTTGCCAGTCCTTAAAGCTCTAGTAATCCTCCTAAACATGATAATAGTAGTTATAATCATATTGAATTATTCCGGAACGTTTCTCAGCGTTTCATCTCTTATTTGGGCACGTTTTCTAGCCACGCGCCTTTTTTTCTTTCCGGTGATAGACGCATTTATTTTGAAGAGAATTCGGCTCCAGGCATCTCACGAACTAGTTCATCAGAGATGAATTCATCCACTTTTGTTAGGCGTGCTCAGTGATTTCTTCTGGCTCATCCATCGTTATCCTTTTATTGTCTGTAGCGAGTGAGGGAAGTTCAACTTCGTTTAGCGATATTTCATTTGGGAGGGAGGTTATTTTACGAATGAGCTGAACTGATTGGGTTACTTCAAGTAAAACAGAACCATGACTCTTCTCTGGTTATGTTTTTCAATGGATGACAAAGAATGTAATCGTGTCGGCCTTGAACATCGTAGTTGACCATTCCGTTCGGAGACGACTGCTATCTCTATTAACAAATAAGAAGAAACGCGGCAACATTTATATGGTCTTTTTTCCCAAAAATTGTGTTAGCCTTCACGGTCGTGGGGTAACATTATAAATACCAACCAGTCAACAAACCAGCTTGGATATTCAGTTTTTTGTGCCGGAAAATTTCTATTGACTCAGAAGCCACACAAAAGAAAACTTAGAACACTAAAAAGGAAATCATTCAGGTTAGCTTCAAGCGAACAGCTGGGACAGAAATATCATATTTATGCTATCTTGCAGTGGGCTGGTGATTTAGTTTGTCTGCAGCCCACGTTGGACAGTGATTAAGTGACGCTTTCGATTTTTGATCTGGATAGTGTTTTGAGTTTTAATGATCTGTGAAGTGCTCACCTGGGGGGATACAACGAGGCTGGGCTAGTGTGAATTAAGTTGTAACTAAGAAAGATCGGCAGTCGTCCTTAGACAATTCCTACGTCTCTCTGGTTTCTATCAGTTGTCACAATATGAGCAGTTGCTCCTCAGAACTAAAGCATTCCTCCAGGGGCCAACGTGAGCAAACCGCTTTAAAGGTGGCCTTGAACGCGTTAAGGATAGAGAATGTTTAGCAACATTGTGACGTACGAGTCATGGACTCTCAAACGGACAAACACAATTCACTGATCCAACAAACCTGCTCACTTGGAATTCCCCGCATCAAAATACAGGATCAACATGACCATCGGATAAGTGTTCCTTGCTCCTTGGAAGCTCACCTATCTAACTCAAGTAGCCAATAATTGAAGATGTTAGATTCAGATAGACTTTATTGACCTCCCTTCAGTAAGAATAAGACTAATTGTAATTCCCGTGATGTTATATTTGCTGTTGACACAGTGGATAGCGATGTGATGGCCTATTGGAAGTCACTAACCTGGACGTGCTACACGTGTTCTGCAAGTAACATGATGCTGACTGGAAGTAACGAAACTTAAGAAAAGCTTTGCCACAAATTGTAAGAAATAATAAGCCGGATTGCGAATAGCGACGAACCTCTCGTGGCAGAAAATTGAAGGGCACCCACAGACAAAACCCATTAATCGCATCCTTGGAAAGTTGTCTCGTCTTCAGTGCTGGCAGCGCAGCGGCCGTTTCACCAGTTTAGCCGACGTAGATATGATGACTGTCTGTGGCGCTAGCATTCAACATCTCAGAAAGATCTACTTATCGAACCATCTTACCATGGTCTTGCGTCATACTAACTGGGCCATATACTGACGTGTGAATCAGTTGGGTCTCACCACTGCAGGACTGACGAGCATATCATTGTGCAAAGACGGACAAGAAGGCCGATGAAATGAAGATCTCATCAAAAACACACCATTCTATCTCATCTGTGATGTCCCAAATTAGAATAATGACACGCCAACAAATCTTATATTTGAATTAAGTAAGAGAATGCACTGATTACCGGAACATTTTGGTTTTTCGCTCACTGAGTTCACAAAACATCCGAGGGGCCAGTTAACGTCAGCTCTTTCAGTTCATTAGGAAGCAGCTTCCACCCACTTCGTTCTGCCGAAAATCTGCGGATATTGGTCGAAAGAAGCAACAGGAAACTCCCGGGAACGAAGCCATCCAATTCGGGTGTAATTAAGACCTTCGTCGTAAATTACGGGCAGTTTTTTATTGATGTTTTTTTAGTTCGATGATATTAAATAATCCCATTTTACTTGAACGTATGTATGCTGTTACCCGTTCCTACGAAGGATAAAGTCTGGCTATGCGATGATCAACAACGTATCGGGTGATTGACGCAGCAACAAAGATTTTCGATGCATCTGTACTAAGTTATAAGTAAGATGCCTTTCCCTTTGGTCCAAACCAATAGGATTTTGAGGCGGTGGAGTCTCCATTGATGAAGTGATTCGAATGTTGGGTTACTGTTTAGATCATTTGGAAGAAGCGTATGCCACCCCAAAAAGATCAGAGGTTCAAATCGAAGACCCAATGGTCACCCAGCTGGTAAAAGCAGTTGTTTTCCAGCTAGCTGCCACGTTTGATCTGTTAGAATCTTATGTAGTTTCGTGCTACTCCGAATTTTATAACAACGACTGACAGTGCATGGGGCCTAGTGGCTATGGTTCATGCCACTTCCACTACATCCAAGCTCGAAGCACCACATAAAAGAAGCTTAGAGCAGCCATCACCGAATCCCTGATTGTTTTTGAATCGGTTAATCGAGAGTTCATTTAGCTGATAGTTTGATCCCATAAGTTCTCCGATTAGCTTTCCAGGTTTGTGATTTTCATTGTCTGAACAATGGACGAGCGCCATGCAAGTGTGATGCTCCTTTCCCTTCTAAGGCTTACTATTCGGGGCAGGTAGAACTGTCAAAAGTGAGCTCGAAATCACGTAAGTTCTTCTTAGGTCAGGTGTTATAAAAAGCCGAAGGACCGAATTACCGTCTACCTTCATTATGACTGGTCGATCTGGAATTGGCACCTTTGATTTTTTTGGAGACAGACACTTAATCCACTTGCCCACCAAGAGGTTGATACTGTGCAACTAAAGCGAAAATTTCCATGTGGTTAGGAATTTTCGATTTTATCACTCAGTTTGGCAACGATCCAAGTCGTATCTCCTCATCTGCTTTAGTCACTTGTACTTTTGATTAAACAATGACCCAAATACTGCTCGACTAATTTGGCATGAAGATGAGGCGAAAAAACACTTCAAATCTGGAATTTTACAGATGAACTCGTGCAGCAAAAGAGTCCCGCAGAAAGTTCCAATCTGTGCTCGACCAAGCAGACTAAGATCGAAGTGAACAGTGGAAAACCACGAATCTAACAATCAGCTCAGTTTCAGCAACTCAGTAGTTGTTGAACAGCGGACTAACTGACGCATGCAGCACTCAATCGAAATGCTTCTTTTAGGCTCAGTTTTGGGGCAACCAAATAAAGGATAAAGTGACAATATCCACAAACGATCCAGCGACACTTTCATCAGATAAAATGGAAGCTATGCGAAGATATGAAAATCCGCATACGGATTGTGTTGCTGTCCGCTCAGTGCTGATGTACTACCTAGAAATCTTGCACATTCCGACATCTCGATGCACGTTCAGGTGCATTCTGTCTTCTTGTTTTATTAAAAGCACGAAAATGAATCACGCGGAGGCAAACCCTGGTCAATGATTTTTCATTAGTGATTTGTGTCATTATGGTTGGAATTAGCTAGCTTTACCTTATATAACTTGAAATTTCTTTGCCATTTGGAGCCTAGCCATTTTAATAATTAACTGGTTAACTAAAAATAACCAATTATTGATGCAGCCGAAGTGATTCTTAGTCCATCCTAATCCCTTTCGGTGAACCAGATGAGTTGGATATTTTTGTTTTGGCACAGTGTTCGAATCATTTTCACAACACGAAAATGATTCCCGGCAATAGTAAGTCCGTTCAGCCTCGGATGAAATCATGACATCAGGATCAGGCATACAAATCAAGATTTGTGTGGAGGTGGGAATGAACAATAGACTACAAAAACTTGCACCCCCGACCGCTACACTTCACACCGATTTTTGCATCATGCTTTCTGCTTTCATCTGAATTACATGCCAATAATCGTAAACAGCGAGACAACGAGCCTTGTTAAGTAGGTGGCGATTTATGACACTGCAGATTTAGAATTTGACCCTAAATTGCAAAACAACACCGTTCTTGGGATCGGGGCAGAAGATATAAATATCAGAAAACGACCGGAAAACCAAGGAACGGCGCTTTTTCTGACACCATAGTCGCCAAAGCTTGTTAGAGATTCTAAAAGCATCATGAGCGCATTCTTTGTATTTCGGTCGTTTTGATCGCCTGTCCCAAAAGAAATACTCATAACTTATTGAGTGAAGGTATAAGGAAATAACATTTTCGTGTGTGATTTATTCAATAATTTGAGAATAAATAACAGACATCAATAGAACCTTCATGCCTTATTTTTCGGTAACCTTGTAGCACGAACTGGGACAGCTTTCCTCAAAAGGGTTACGTGAGTGACGTTAAAAGCTCGAAAACGGAGAAACAAACTTGAGTCAAAGTCAACTGAGAGGCATCCGCAATCATCAACACTTGCACAACCATACCGATAAGGCCGTGTACAGGATATTTTCTAAAACATGTAGATCTCGCTGGTGTTGAGTTTGGCGTGTCTGTTCGACAGGATATGATTTTTGGCAAAACGTGTGTGTGTGCAATGCAAATGTTACAATGTATTTGAATTATATGTCAAACTGTGGTGTCTGTCTCTAAGACGGTTTTACTGCTGCTACTATTACATAGCAATATATGGTGTAAAATGCCTAGATAATCCATCTTATTTTGCAGTTGATCAGTTTTAAGTTACCAGTTGAGAACAGTGTTCGTAATTTATAATTTTTTGCAGATCCTGGCCATAGTCTACTGGTTTAATGCTTACCACTGAATTCAAATACGTTATTTTATTGTGATGGCAAACAAAGGTGTGTTTATCGATTTCGAAATGACAGGTGCTCAGCCAGCGATGTATCGCTTAAACGTACCATTGCCAGATAGCGTCGTTACCAAACAGCTTGTCTTTATTTTGAGAAAAATATGTACACTTAATCGTAAAATGTTAAAATACCTAACCAATGAATACCCTTTAACCATTTCCAGGGATAAACCTTGATGGTACCCGTGATGATTTGAAATTTTTTTACTTTTGTGATCAATCTGCCCGTTGTAATTAAACTGTATTGCTACCACTTGCCTCGCAGTTTATTACCTATCGATTCCGTGACCTACCATATCGACTGTGCCCCGAATAACATAATGTATACCGCTTTGATTACTGATCTATTTACCTAGGACATAATATACTCGTCTCGGAACCAAAGTCGTTCTTGTCCCTCAGCAAAATGCTCCTTCTTTTTGCTTCTTTTATTTAGGAAACTATAGTGTACATTATGCAAGAGAAAGGAACTGCTGCCAACAGACAGCGGTTAACCTAGTTAGTTCAAGTTAAAATAAAGGGGGACTCGAACCCGCGACTTTCCAACCCGAACTTCACAACCTTATCTCCCCGACCACTACCGCTTTCCTTAGTGTGTCCACCCCGCGTCGAACACAGAGTTATGTTCTCAATGTGTATAGCGTCATTCCCACACGAATGACTAGCAATACTTATCGTCAAATATTGCCTCCTAATGTGATATTTCCCGCCGAATTTAACGCCAAAATTTTGGCTGCATCGAACGATGATAATACTTCTCAACCTGTATTAGTGCATGGTCATACATTTACCTTTCTGTCGAAAATCTCTGTTCATCAGCTCGTCACAATCTGTGAGTGAAAGAATAATCAGTCAAACTGTATCCCAAGCGAGGGATACTTGCAAGGGAATTCACCTGAGACGTGATTTCCGCGTAAAGGGACTTGGAAAGATGAAATGTAGTCGTTAACTGCAGAAGTCGCAGACTGGACTACAAAACTTTCCAAGATGAACGGAATCAGTCTCTTTTGTAGATCACCATACGGAGAAGGGGTTCGTGGGATGACCGTACACAAGATTCTCACAAGTTGGCAGACCACTTGTTTAATCGTATTGTAGTGGAGGCTGTTTCTGAAGTCTTCGGCGCGAATTAGTGAGCGCGCTTGTCAACCAATTAGCGCCAGTCGGGTTGATAACCGGAACAGCTGCAAAGTAACCAAATGAAAACAAAAAAATGAAACCAGAACGGCGATAGATAATCAAAACGTTTCGAATGTGCACTAGATTCGGGGTTGGAAATACCAGAGATGAATTTAACAGTCTGGATGACTGTAATCCTACAGACAAGACCGACCGAAAAACATTGTGTCAAGATTGATCTGGCTGGCATGTGGTCTGAAAAACGAGCAGTTAAAATGTTTGAAGAGGACTCGTCTAGTTGAAATGTTCGTCTGTGTCCTCATTAGCCTCATTAGAATTTCTTTGAGCCTGCGTGTTAAACATAAGAAGCCGACGGTTGACAGTTTGCAGCGAAGAATTTGGTAATCCTTATTGAAGGATTGGACAAAATTCGGGTGAAAAATCAGAATGAGTTTGCGAAATAATTAATGGTAAAACAGTGGCAAACAAATTACGATCTTCTATTCTGGTAACCACCAAAGAAGTGTGGAGTGGTGACTACAACGCCGGTTAACACAGTTTTGTAGACCGCGTTCATAGAAAGCGGCAAGCTGAGGCCACGGGAACCAAAGTGGAAGGAGTTCGCGGGCAAGTTGAAAATGCCACGAGGACATCGAATAACGTTTAGGCAAAAGAAAGCCTCAGGGGAATGGAGTTAGTGTAGCTGATTAAACTTGTAGGTTAAAACGTTTATCAACCATAAAATTTCGTACACCGAATGTTCAGCAGTCCGGATCGGAAGACAGCTTCCCAAAAGCGAATGAACCAACTAGCATGACAGGATCATGCTTCAATAGGAATGACAAATTCATTTTCGGAACTGCGCTAACGATGAGGTCCGTAGTACACAGGTTCCAGAAACGCCCCGGATGATTCCAGGACTCCAAAATCGGAGACAAATGACAACAGTGCATCGTTGGGTGAATGAATCAGACAAGACTAATATTACCACTATCCACATTACAAACCAGGTATTGATGTGTGACTGGGGCAGGTCAAAATATATGTCACTGATTTCAGACTCTCAAATATATTAAATTTCAACTTGTGGTTATTGATTCTAGCAAGCATAGCATTCCAACTGCTTGTGAAAATGTTTTGGCTGAACTGACTACGTGATTATAGGAAACAGTCGCATTAAAATATCCGTGGAGTGCCTTTTCAGATGCAATATGAACTTTGCAGAGTTCTGGAAACTGATTTTCACATGGATTATTTTGCTTGAGACATGTGATCGATGTGAAACTTCGTTGCTCCCTTTAATCAGAAAAGCCGTTCATAACACTGAACATAGTGTATATCAATTTGATATGCGAGGATCGTTATCCGACTTGGTTCAAAACGAGATACGAAATTGATTACTCTGTCAGAATGCGTAAACAGTTAATTCCATTTGAGAATTTAAAATTTAGGGTCTTTTGTTCTTCTTCAGTAAATGGAAAAATATATTTTACTTGAACTAAAGGAATTCAAGATATTTAATTTTATTGATCTGTTTAACGACAGAGAGGAACTCATTCTGAGTTTCAAGTTATCAAAAATCACAAATTGCATTGGGTAATTTCTCATCTACTACTTTGTTTGCTGACAAAAACAACCACTGTACGTCACGTATTAAAAAAGCGATGACCACCAAATGGGAACTGCCAAGTGGAGGAGTTGAACAACTGTTGGGTAAATTCGAACCCGCTATCTCTAGAATGAACCACCGTTATGCACAATATATATTCGTGAATTAGTGATTCGGCGGTCCGTGATGATCCAACCTGGGACTCCTCAGTTCACAAAGGCTGACGCCAACCACAACTTGTAGGTAAATTATTCTATCTTTAAGGACCTTTTTATATCATATCGGTCGGCTTAGTGGCCGCATACTTCTATTTGAGCAGATTTGTTCACTTTTACTACTGCGTGATTAGAACATTACTAATATCATAGTTCGTCAAATAAATCAATTATCATAAAATTTTGTATTCTACAACAAGCCACGAGGTTCAATTCTTCTAATCACTTCTTGATTCTCGTGTCATTGCAAAATTCCATAATACACCCACTTAATTTCCTCTGATGCACGAGATATATCCTCGGTTCATTCATTAATACATCATCAATTTAAATATATATATATATATCTGGCAAATCTGCGCACACATGTGTCATTCGAATCATGGTGAAAGACGAAAAAATGTGGTAGAAAGAGGATTGAGAAAGAAACATTCAGAGTTAACCTCGCGCATAACAGCTCCATCATACTTCGCCGGAGTTTTATTAATTACCCATTGTGATTGACGGTCAATCAATCGTTTGGATCTAACTCACTTGCGCAAAACAAACATAGAGCTTTGACTTAAATAACCCCACTCCACATATTTAACGAGCAAGTCTGATCCGTAAGGTAGTAAGTACTCGAAACCTACTAGAAGCTACTGACTGGTTGGTCGTTATGTAAGCCCTTTGGATGGGTGTAAGTTTCACAGGTTCCTGGTGCATTCCTTTGTGATAGAAGTCGGCGAGCATACAGACGTATATTTCGCATGCTGCCCGTGGGAAGCAAAGTTTATCAACCTCTCTTAGTACCAGTATCAAAGATCATTCCCTCTGGCGAACAGCTAACTTTGGTGAAATCATTTAATCTGTAAGTGAGGACTTCATCAGCGGAGGCTGTATGAAACGAACCTTGGTTTTTGGGATTTCCACAAACGTTCAAGGTGAATAGTCAAATACGGGCCCGAGATAACCTCTTCGGCTCCGATAAGGCGTTTGGGAGTGGTTCGGTTTCACCATGTTAATTATTATCTAGGCGCCCATCAGTGCCTACACTGTGCTGCCCAAGATTGGTGAATCGGAAACACAAAATGGTATTTTTCATTGATGTGGACATTCGTGAGGCACAATACGATGAAGTAAGTTATTTAGTTAACGTAACTCATGGTTCCAACTTTGATTATTCTTTTGGAGCTTGATCCCAAAACACTGTAGAATATCACAGAAGGCAGTCGACCGGAACACTTTGCCTTCTGTAGTTGAGTTTTGTTCCAATTTGTTTCTCATGCGTGAAACAGGATGAAAGCATTTTGACATTATCAAATGTAGAAATTGAGCTTCAACGACTACATAAAAAATGACTTCAAAACAACACTGATCCTTTTTTTAACTCTGAGAATTGATGGATGACATATGAAACGGTTTGTTCCGAATATCCGCGGTTCATGAGTCTCGTCAGTTGAATGTACCTGAAAAGGTCATTTCTTTGTTAGCCGAACTAGAAATTCACTTGTGGGCGTAAAATTTGCCTTTCAAAAATAATCTTTTACAGAAGTTTTCAATTCTTCTGCTGATGCACATTAACGTACTCAAAAGTTTTTGAAGTCTTTGATCGTACTGTGAGTTAGTTGCTTAGCCCAGCGTTAGCTGCTCTTGACAGTTGGTAAACATGAAAACAAAACCCATTTTCCAGCCCAGTGATTTCCAGTGTGAAAATAGTTAACACTTTCTGTTTCGTATTCGCCCATACCGAATTAATCCTGGCCTGTTCAATGAATGCACTAAGAAAGCAACTGATTGTTGATGCATGCGACAGACATAGTCGGGCGAAGTGAGGCATTGTGCTTTGCAGGCGAGTTTAGGATAATTTATCTGGCCATGATCCACAGTCGTGTGATGGCGGAGACCAAGTACAAGTAATGCAACAATTGTTCCGTAAAACTCGACAGAAACAAACAATATATCTAAGCGAACAGTTGCCCTGACCAGGATTGAGTTTGCCATGGTTGCTGAAAGTCCGGTTCAACCGTTACGGTTACTAGATTGCTACTTTAAGGTGCACCATCAGGTTTTTGATTGTCAATAAGAAAGGAAATAGAAAGCTCTTGGAACTGGTTAGAACGTCAGTTGTTGAGAGGTGGAAGACTCGGGATAAACAAATTGCAAGTGATCTAGTTTCGGACACTTTGAAACCTGCTTGTTCCTAGTTCACTCTCATCCTATTACAGATTGTGTGGAAACTTAGCGGTTACGTTTTCTGTAACATATAGTGGTGGTCTATTGAAATGGGTTTTGGCACAACCCATGAACATCCATTTTTCGCGAGCGTTTTCTTGAACAAACCTTGTGCTTTTTGTGTGGGTCGTTTACGGGGTGATGATGGGGGGGATCACCATAAACTGAAATTTAACAAAGGCAGCTCTAAAGTCTAATCACAGAAACGAGTGATTGTGATTGGTAGAAACACCGAGACCACTTCCTGATACGAACTCATCTAACAGTATACCATGAGGCCTTCCTTAATCTTCGACGTTGTAACCGCGGTTGGAATAAGGCAAAAAAATGCCGAGAAACAAATCATTATGAACAATAACCTGTTGTATGTGTATGCACGTGAGTGTGTCTGTGTGCGTGTGTGTGCATGTGAGTGTGTGTGACAACACCAGTCAGTGTTTTCATCCAACTAGGTGCTAAATGACTAGTTTAGGATTGCGATAGTCAGCCTGTATGCTTATAAGTGGTTTCATTGTCAGATTGCGATGTGCAGACACGGCTATCATAATCGTACACTCGGTCAAGGTAAGTAGAAAACACGATCTGGATGAAGTGAAACGGACGAATAATAGTGACACTTATAAAAAAACGTCAGGAGGTAAATAACACCCTACATTAAGCTGTAAACATGCCACGGAGATAGGGTGGATAATCGAACCAGGTAAGATTCATTCCAGACTAGTCATTTGGTCATTTTCTTTTATACCTTCTTTCTTTAGGTGTCTCCGTTACAGTTCCAATTTTTATAGCCTTTAGTCCTACATCAGCCTTATTGAGTCATAGTTGCCACCCCACTGAAACGAATAAAAATGCAAAAAAGCCATGGTAAAGTAAAAGACGGAAGGATTACGAAGAAGCGGAGGTATTTTGACTGGGAGAATGCCACCGACGGCAACATACAAACAAACAAACTGCCTAAGATCTCTAAATGTCGACCTGAGTACTCTCATGAATTCCAACTCTGCAGTCTAATTCCACCTACTCGGAACACTACACCGGTTAGGTTTTCTATAACCCTTCTCCAGGTCATGGATTGTCCACGTTGATCCGTTTTCCTTGCGGAATTACGAACGTCTCCTCATATTATGTATTCTGACTATGTAGCTCAGTGAATTTCGAAAGGGATTGACGATAAAACATCTTCAGATAATACGTGGAGAAAGGTGTCAAAGTGTCGCTTTTTGTAAAACACGGTCGGAGGACCAGAGGGTAAGTGTGACTGTGAATGTGATGCCGGAACTGTCGAATTTACCAAGTTTACGGCAGATTTCCAGGTGTCGCCATTGAACCGATGGTTCAATATTACATTCTAAAGTTGGGACAAAATACTGGGATGAAGAAATCACAAATACGGCCTTTCCATACTGAAATGATTGGCGCGTCTGCAGGTATTCATTTGATGGCATTTTGTTAGGAAGTACGTAAAAGCTCAAACTGAAAAAGGATTAATGCTAATCCTAAAAGGTGTTGGCTATGTAACCGAATGTGGTAGACTAGATTCGGTGAAAAGTTGACTACGTTCAAACAGGCGGTGAAACGAATACACTTGTGTTTATTAACTAAGTAAACATGAATCCTCAAAATCGGATCCGCTTTTCTCAC
The DNA here is from genome assembly GCA_008360955.1 of Fasciolopsis buskii. Lineage (NCBI taxonomy): Eukaryota > Metazoa > Platyhelminthes > Trematoda > Plagiorchiida > Fasciolidae > Fasciolopsis > Fasciolopsis buskii. Next base: position 122,205 of record LUCM01000896.1, on the reverse strand, counting down.
CTGCACTTCGATACATCTAATTCTTGTTATCGTTCCAAGTTGAATTCGCGAATATGTATTTCTCATCGATCCTTACGTAGATACAGGGAAACTTCGTTACTTCTTGGTTTCCAGTCGGTGAATTGAACACATCTGCCCAATCTAATGCCGGATTTCATAACAAACCTCGTCTGATTCGTTTACGAAAGCACCGCAATACTCGAGTGTCACATATTTGTAGGAGGAGGCCTAGCAAATATGGCATCATCTTTCCGCGAAAGACTAGATCGTCTCGTTTACTTACAATTATTTCAAAGTATGCTTTCCACGTGAACAGTTGGTAAAGGATGCCTTTTCGAGGATACCCTTTACAATGCATATGCCTGTTAACAACATTTCATTGAGACAAACTTTCGTTCGCCCAGAGTCAGTTGCAACCAGCTGGCTAACGAGAAAGCGAGATTTCATTTTTAGCTATCAGAAATTATGTATACCTTTAATTCGGTACTTTTCAACATGTTTTCCGGCAGAATTCATCGTTTTCCACTCTAAGCAGTAACGCAAATGAATCGGAGTACGAAATTTTCGCAGAAGCACAAGACCGGTTTTGTGATTCTTGCCGCTCGTCCGATGTACGCACCCGGTGCTCTTTTGTCTGGACATCCTTAAACTTACACATTGGAATGTTGTGTCTGACACGAGAATCTCATCTGAATCTCATTTGTACATCATGAGTGTACATGGATGATGTGACTATTTGTGAGAAACAACGATAATTTGTGGACGGTCTTCATCGGTTAGTCAAGGGCAACCTTCGGAAAAAGGACACGTGATCATACGGCCGAAAACTCAGAAACGTCCTTTTTCACAAGGTTGCCCTTGTCTAGCTGGCAAAACCCTTTCACAAATCACCGTTGTGTTTTATAAATCGACTCATTATTCATGTAAACTCCTAGTGATTCAATAGTCACCACTGTTTGATCACGTGTACAAATTCTGTCCAAATTCCGCGTATTATAGCTTTGATACTCGTAAAGATAATTACTGCTTCCATTTCATTATGATACATGCTATCTACGAAAACACTAATTCGTTACTTAATTTCTTATCGGCTCCAGATTCATTGTCATTTTGCAATCAGACGTTTCCAGTTCACGGTTTCTAATTTTGATCTTGCGTTATTTTGTGACGCCCCATGGTCACCCCTATTACAGAAGCCGATGGTTCCGCTTCTTTTGCGAACAACTCACGTTTACACCTATCTTTTCGTTTTCTTATTTCGTTGGCGTGATCTTGGTTCGCCTGTTTTAACTAAAACCGTAGCAAAACACAATGCATTTTGAATATCACTCAAAATTATCCTGCTTCGTTTGCGTGATTGCCGTTCAACTTCTCGATGTGCCAGTTGTTCATCGCTATTAAACTACCCCAAGGAATAGAACGGGTTCATGTTACACCATCATCTGTCTGTAATTTTTTAGAGTTGATTCATCCGCTGTTTCCACGAGCCTTCTCATGCTGCGTTATTTAATAAGAATACCCCTGTTCATAGATTCCTCGTTTAAAAAACACTCTTCAAAACTTTTTGTAGTTTAGAATCGTAGACAAACAACGTGCCATCAACTAGCTTATCATGAACCTTGTGTTTACTTTTGTTCATATTCCAACCAGACAGTGTTTGCAAGTCGTGCTGCAGTCGACGTTAGATGGGTCTCCCTGAAACCCGAAATCAAGCGGGGTTGACGAGCTGGTGTAGAAAATAACATCGTGATTAAGTGGGGTTCATTCAATGCATCTTTTACGTAAACCACATCATATATCCTGATCTCATTTCACAAGATCACTGCTTAAAAATCGTTTATTTAATGGGATTTTCATTCTGGCAGTTATTTCGGTTAAAGTAGTTTGGTTTTTGCAACTAGGTTCTTCGTTCAGTCGAGACCACTTTACTTTTGTCTCCCTTAAATTGAGCCAGACACGGGAAAATGTCTTTCGCAGTTTGATTAAAACACACTTGCAATGGATCATTCTTTCCTGACCACATCATTCGTTGCAGTGAACTAATCAAGCCAATTCGCCTGTCAACCACATGGGTTTGCGGTAATTTCGATCTACAACTTTAGATAAAGAGCGGAAGAAAGGGATCGGGAAGCAGTGCAGCGTGAAGTATTCCGTTCTTGGATTGGCCCGAACAAGATATTTTCACAAACCCGGCTGGTTTACCTGGGCAAACTCACGACAATCCATGTTGTAATCTATAAGATATTTAAGGTGATAGAAGGTGGAAACCAATCTTAAACAGTGTCCCCTTATGCACACTTGTAACAAAAAGATTCATAGCCTTATGTGATTCGACCCGGATGCTGTTGGTAAGAAATGGAAACATGGAGGCAACATTTTGTGCGCATAAAGAATATTAACTTGTGGCATTTTCCATCTCTCTATCGCACGAATTCCCAAGTAACCGAGTAAATTAAACTAATTTGGTGATTCTTCCTCTGAGAAACAACGCAGTTTGGCAAACAAGCCCGTTTTCAGTTATTTGTAATCATCCCAATAGATGCAATTAAATATGGTTCACTGCAAATAGAAGGGAGATGGCAGGTTACAGTTCTCATAGTCAAAATATGTCCACGTTTGCGTGTGGAACTGGTGGAGGCCGAAATTTTCCTCTAGGGAGATGTGATCCACACTCGTGCTTCGGGTCTGTAAGGGATTGGAGAGACTTTCGAGGAAGGGGAGTGTGTCATGGGAGCTTCAGTGTTTGCATGAACATCTTTTGGAAACACAACGGGAGATAATGAAGACGAATGCATTCAGCCACATATGTAGATGAGATCCGGGACTTCAACAGCCTACTTCAATTGCATTCACTAAGGGGCTTTTGATGTAAGCAGCATTTACAGTTTTGCTGCGTGGAACCTCTTATCGACAGTTCCGGGCATTCTGTGATAACGTCCGCCGGAGTGTTATCCTTAAAGAGCAAACTGACCTACAGAGCTTTCTTTTCTACAGTTGCTTTCTTATGTCGTTTTGCCAATGACTGCCGTTCAGGACAGTCGTTATGGCGAAAAACATCCTCCAGGAGACGAAGCTGCTCCTCTATGTTATCTTCAGTGCAAATTTTCCGTGCCCTCTAGACTAAGTAGCGTATAAGGTTTTGTTTTGCTTGACGTAACACGGAGCTGCTAAAATGAATATACTAGCCGTTCCGTGTAGATTCCTTATGTACTGGTAACTGTGCACAGCCATCCACCAGATGACTTAGGCAAACATCCGAGTATGTTATCCTGTCGTGTTTTTCCTTTCCGAGTTTGAGTCGGACATTCCGATGGGCCTTCCTGAATGTGTGCAGCTTGTGTGTGACATCGATACTATCGTCTAACACGTGAATAATATCACCGACATGACGTCTGTGGAGTGTGAATTGTCCGATCAATGGCTGTGATAGGGCATTTTCACGTTTTGCCATAAAGACGTCGTTGAATAGCGGCCCCAGAGGCAATCCCGTTGATACCGTATCTGTTTGACGATAAACTTTCCCATTAAATTTGAACTGGACATTTTTTGTGCACGTGAAAAGGAGCTGCCTCAGTTCATCTACGGAACACCCACGTTGATTTTGTTTTCAAGCATGGATTCGCACAATCGATCATGTTTTACTGATCGGTACGTTTTTGAGCAATGAGATGAAATCAAGGGGAAAATTCGCTTTCCTGAAAGATGTAAATTTCTGAAGCTATCCGCGAAATCGAGGTTATCACGTGAGCTGCGCTTTTAGACCGCTAACATCAGCGGCCAAGTTAAACACTTCGCTGCCGTGTAATAGGAGGAGTTGCTTGTGTCTAGGATAAGTCCCAAAGGCACTCCTTCCTTGCGTACCTCCGGCAGTTCTTATGGCCTCTGAATAATCGCCCCGGTTTGTTGTATCCATTCAGACGTATCTGTCTTTATGATTCTTTTGTGTTCCAATAACCGAGCTTCCTTGGAAATCGATTTTTCAATGTGAATCGTTTTATCTTTTTCCGACAAGCTAAACGTGAACTCCGATGAGTCTCCTAGTACAGACTCCATCTTATCTTACAGGTTGTTAGCTATCGAAACCATGGCGAACAACGAAAACAGTAAATTTGAAAGTGGGGGAAATTAAGACGCAACGCCTTTGGCTCACCATGAATGATATCTTCTCTGGCATCCACCTCCAAGTCATCGGTTAGTCGTGGATTGGGTATTATTTCGATATTGGTTTCGTACACAAAATTCTATACAGCACAGTGCCTACAAAATTCGAGGTAGAGGGTCGACTAAAGGTAGTCTACCCCAAACCTTTTGCCCAGTGGTCTAACCCTTAAGGACGATTTGAGGTTCACTTAATCCTTAGGGGGCCGACGTCTGTCTGCTCAGCCCATTCGTTCTTCGAATGAGGGTAGACATCCTGAGGGCCCATTGCACTCTTCCGCTGCAGATGTCAATGAGCATATACACATGCCTTGCTTGCTACACATGTTAAATTCGGAATCAAGGTTTAACTATCCCCTGGACTGACTACCAAAGACCAGTCAACCCTGTAAAGGGCGCCGGCCTTCTCGTTTATCGTCGCGTTTTAGCGGGAACACCTCCGCCAGGAGAAAATAGCGGGCAGGAAGTGAAGATAGATTGCCGAGCTTTTAGGACATGCTGCTCGGGCAGACACTACAAATGTTCACAACGGCGCACCTTCATTCTGTCCATATCGTTTAAATTATGGCATCACATCGGCACTAGCTTTCAAGTTTGAAGTGCTGTGGGGCAGTCAGGAGTTACGGGAGGGCTAATTGCAAGAGTCCGAGTATAATAGCCGCCCGCCAGGGTTTATAGGGCTTAAGGTAGCAGGATGCAAAACCGAAGCACCAATCGAAGAGATGAAAGAAGTGGTTGATTTCTATTGAGATAACGTGCGAGAATATCGGGGAAAATCTGCAGTCAGTAATTTTGCATTTTCTTCTCGTTAGCTGAGATGTAAAAATACATTCACACGAATGGATTCCGATAATACTGAAACGACGTTGTCGGATGGAAGGATAAGTCCCTTACTTATCCATTACCTCGCATTATCCTCAGGTGACCGTTGCTGTGCTCATTACACTGCTCATTTCTGGACAACCCGAGACGAGTTACGTCGTCAGTTGATGTTGTTAGGTGACAACGACCTACTCTGATGACTTTTATCTTCAAAGGAAATTTAATACAGAACCCATTCTTTGTTCGATGAACTCCAAACTCATTTCAGTCTCAGACGGTTAGGAATAACGTAGCAGATATGGGAAGTTCAAACATTTGAACCAAGAGTTGTACTAATATAATCAACCACAAGAATTGTTTCTGTAGATTGCAATAAAATACGACCAATTGAAACTGGGATCACAGAGCATTAACAAAGGTTAAAACCTCGGATAAGCTTTGGTGAAGCTCCATCCAACAAACACCAGGTAGACTAGAAGAAAATCAAAGTACAATGACTTAGATTTCAAACAAGCAGTGTGCGTTTACATGTTCACTTTTCAAATTAACGGCTCAGCGGGGATGCGTAAATAAAGCGAAATTAGAAAGAAATCCAAACATCAGGACAGGACGAATATCCCTTAGAGTATTACGTTTACTTTAGACGATACCACATCCGCGCACAAGTTAAGTAAAAATTAAATCCACATAATGCGCGACGTTTCCAAATCATTCATTGCGTGGACAATTTGGATCCGACTTGGACCATAGAAGGAAAACAAGTGAACGCTTTTCTCTTCACCAAGCTGGTGACTCATACAATGCCATTGTTGGAAGACAACATTGTGATTTGAACTCCGGATTCAGAGCGAATCATAAGCCGGCTTGGTGCCGTATTTCGTTTGCCTAATCATTACGCCAGGGCAAAGACAGCACTGTCATCTTCTTACTTGTTATCCCCAAACGTTTCCGCTCCTAAGGTTATGAGTATGACTATTGTTTTTGCAGATTTGTGTGTCCTTTGTGTTGTGTGTCATGTACTGATCATTAGTTTGCAATCCACATTTTAGCGTTCCGGAATAATCCACAAACCGGATATTTTATGCGTGATTTGAAAACATCTGTGCCTTGTTAGTGTATCACCTTGAACGAGGCTTCCCCTGGTGAAATTAATCTGAACAAATTCTATGGAACGATTGATTCAAATTAGCTGTATATGTAATTCAGTTGTGTCTGACTGTATTTGTCTTCCATTTTGCTTAGTCTTATATTGCCTGTTTGTCGTTAGCTGAACAGTCTTCTCGAGAAGGAAACCATGACCAAGTGAAAGCCAACGTTTGGAAAGGTTGATCTACTGTCAAACCAGAATTCGAAGACGGGACTCTCAAAGTGAAACACCATCACGTTGACTAAATGACCACACAACCCCGCATGGGTAGAAGGTAGAAGGGGGAAACGAATAAGAACCAATAGACGACGTAAAGTTGTGCAATTTTGTTTTAGCGGACAATCGCTTTATCTGTTGTCCACTCTTTATCTTTTAGTTTCTTTAAGGTGGAAATATTAGTGTGGATTATTTCTTAGGACGAGAGCTGCGGCCAAAGGAAGACTGTCAGTTGAGGCAGTTTGCGGTGTTGGGAGGATTCGAACCAGCGGTGTTCAGCCTCATGATCTCATTCGCTTGATCACTGTCGGTTCGGTATAAAAAAGGAACATTTTCATCGCAAATGGCCCCTTCGTTATGCACACCCTGATTGTTTGAAGGACGTAATTATAAAACTGCATTCGAAAGGGATAGCATTCCACTTTTCAGTAGTTGCTGACTGTTTGACAACTCGTGAAAAATTGTCGTTCTAGCATGAAACATCCTAGACCGGAGAAAGTATAAATCCAATTGTCTATGGTACTACCTGCTACTTTATTTAGAAATGTCGCATTTTTGCTTACAACGGAAGCAGGCAGTCAGAAAGGAATTTATGACCTCCGCCGTGCCAAAATTAGTGAAGCAAATTCGACGAAAATATCTGTGAACTCACTGATGAAGTCGGTCATTCATTGCTTTCTCACAAATGTACTCTACTAATGTTTAATTACTAAACGCAGATAATATTGTCAGGTTTGTTATCGCGTTCCTGGCAAAATACTGGTATGTAAGGTACACTTAAACAGATGTGATGATTAGAACCCAAGGGCCCAGTTTGGATTAGCAATTGACTATCCGAGTCGTTTATGTGCAAATACTGTTTTTATTCTACCAGAAATTTTTCTACGGACCATTTGAGGGCAAAAGGAGTTCATTGAAAATGACAATTTGCAGACAATCACGAGCAAATTCGAAACTTCTAAAAAATGACCTGTAATAATGAACGCATCGAACTGGGGGTAATATACGTAGATTTGCTGAGCGATTTGATGATATAATATTTTGGGTAAATTTATTATATCCCAAAACTCTGTCAAAAATTATGTGAATGCACCTAATGAATGGTTATTTGATTTTAGAACACAAATTAACATGTCTAATCAGGTTCACTATGTGGAATGCGGTTCCAAAAGATAGCAGATAGAACGGCTAGATTTAAATCAATTTCCTGTCTGATTATTTATCAGCTGGTCTTTAATGAAATCAGAGGGCATTAACCTACGTTCCCATCCAGAGTTTCTCGTTCAGTAAATCGATGTGGTTCCATATCAACCCAACTTTTAAAGCCCCGTTTCCCAATTTACTTTTCTTGTGCAGGTATTTGGGCAAATTTTGCAACAATTGTCACGTGAACGATTTCTACCCAGCATGAAATGCCATCTGGGCTGTGTTATGCTTTTATGTTACATACTCCAGATCAAAGCACGATTTTACATAGATACCGTCAGTTTGGGAGAAAACTGCTCTACTCTTGTTCACTAAATTCTGGTAGTGTTATTCAGAAATCTTATCAGTTTGTTACCAACAACGTTGTTATTAACATTATATTATTCACAATTAATTTGTTACCTTATTTGTTTTGTCAACGATAAAGTAATACCCGTGTCACTAAAATGAACAGTTTCTTCTTATCCATAACAGGTTCCATTTTGATCCGTTCAGAAGAATTTTCACATTTTTCTGTGCTACAGTGAAATGTTTGCGTGGTCATATAAAAGTGAGTGAAATTCTGCGAAATCTTTAACTGAAATATCCTTTCAACAATCGTTTTGCGGATCAACACTTGCCGCGCAATCGTCAACAACATTAACGGGTCGCCGAATCCACGCTTTCGGCCTTTCCGCTGCTGTGCTCGCTAGGTATATTACACGCTCAAGTAATTAATTATTCCATACCTCACACCCACTGAGTTACGAAACATTTAACTACTCTTCTTACCCGCCTGAACAAGGAGACGTGAAATATCGGTAATTGTCTGGCCCATAATAGAAGAAAAGAACTTTTGCCGCAAAATTTTTACAGAACGAATAATAATTTTATGCTCACGTTTGTGTGTGATTGACTTTCTGAGCAAAAGTATTCCGCCAGGTATAATTTATTCGTCTAATGTTGCGCAAGCCGTGGCTTATTTTAATTCACGACGCTGGATAAGCTTGAACTCAGAAATGTGATCAGCTTGTGTTTCTCTTTTTATTGCAGTAGCATTCGGGCTCACTGCTTCACTATCACGATGAAAAAGCAAGTGGGTAACGCGGTGGACTTAAATGACCTTGGCGTATGGTCAACTTTAATTTAAATCAAGATCTTTTATAAATGAAAACAATCCTTTTCGTGATCAACAACAATTAGCAACCGGTAGTAACTGTAAAATACCCAAGTTGTCAAATAATTAACTTGAGCATTTGAATACAGGCACTGCTGTGTTTGGAAAAATTAGTAGGATAAATGCTTTTGCCAAACAGAGATTATTAGAGCTTGTAAAAGTGGCCTAGGATTACTGTATTACCCTTCTAAACAAGGTCAGGTTGTTTTCCAACTCCGTTAAGACTTGAAATTTCATGTTTGACTTGACAACCAAGGCCATTCGCATTTGATTGGTTTTATCGCCGTCTAGACACAAATAGGGCAACAGAAACCTGTAAATAAATTCATGATATTTGCTGATAGTAGTTTCCACCTTGAAAGCACTAGAACCTTCACCGTATTGGCAAGGTATATTTTGGGGCGCATCACAATTGTGATGGTTGCACTGAAACCTAGAGGCTACGAGGAACCGCTCTTTCGGTTCTCATTTATCGAGCATCGAACAGAATGACTAGACTCATATGCGCACTTCGAAAGAGCACTCCAGCTAATCTCGATACGCAATGAGAAAGGAACCACATCAATTAGACACTGGTTAAAGTAATATGCGCATAGCGAGCAAAGGAAATAAAACGGATTGCTTTCCCAATGCGGTCTCGTCAGGACGCTGGTGGCAGTAATCTATGCAACATGATTTTCAGCGACATGCAGTTTTGACCGTCCGAATGGAATTATTGTGAAGGGCCTTCTTCTGCCACAGGTAGTAGTTGTGGTCCCGGAGAAACTCAAGCCTTTTGTGTTTTCAACGAAAAACTGACCAGAATTTGTACTGGCCGTCTAATGTAGGAGGTCGATTTGCCATCAACTGCTTGTAAATCGCCATACATGCCAGCAGCAATTCGGGAGCGTGAGCAGTGTGACGCTTGGTTTACACTCAATCGTTATCGACCGTCATTCACACGTATTTCTTTTCCGATTTAAGTTGATTTTACCTCTGGGATTTCGCAGAACTACCTGCCACACACTTTGCCAGAACATTGTCTCTGCCCCGACGAAATCCAATGTTTGTAGACAGGATTTTAAATAATATTGACCTAACTCCACCCGGCATTTCTCCAGGCCGCACCTGATCGGTTACTGCATGTGGGCATTAGGCAGTTGTTAGTACTGATTTTCTCGGCAGTACAGAGGAATTTTCGGCTAACGAATTCTTTCTTAGAAATTGGTCAGCGGTTTTGACACACCTTCTTCGATTCGGATCAGATACGCCGTATCCATTCAAGCCAAATGCGCGTTTCGCATTGCCGTTGTGAAAAATCTTTTATTCTAGCCAACTGGTCAGTTGAATTGCACAGTGATTACTGCTTGTACTGTACTAAACTAGAAAAGTAAATGCATCCGTAATTGCTGATCAGTCAGCTGATTAGCATGACAATAAAATAATTTATTGTTTTCTTGGGGATGTTCTTATTTCACTGTTTGCCCGGAATGGATGTAATCCTGGCAACACGTTTTGCATTCATTCGTTGATAAAACCGGAAAGAAGCTAATTAGTAGGCAAACCACTTGCTAATGAACTGTGCTTCGATATACAAGTACGAACATATAGGTTTGTGTTTATGGAAATATTTTATTGATTAAAACAGTATTGCGTGCTAGTTCGAGGAACATTATATAATTAATCGTTCACTAACTGCAGAATTCCGAAGAAAGCATAAACCGAAAACAACTCACCTTCCTCAGAACAAAAGGGAAAGCGCAGACGCATTCATCTGCCTGCGGTTTACCAGGCTGAAACATTTCAATGAATCTACAGATGCCATCAGAAAGGTGCGTGAACTGACGACCTGGAAGTGAACAGCGAAACGATTTGGCAGATTGAATTGGACATGTGCAGCTTGAGATACATATAAATGAAAAGTATTCACTGAACGGCCGATTAGGGATGACAGAATTCCGGATTACTGACAGTCAATAAATAAGAATAACTGGGTCCAACCAAAAGGTAAGCAAACAGAAAACGACAAAAGTAGACTATTATCATCCGTTTTGAAAAAAGCGAGCGCCTGCCAGTTCCAGTCAATGTGCGCCCATTATTTGTTACTTCTGTTGTTTTTTATACGAACAATTGTCTTTGTGTTGTTGCACTCTGTCGGCAGTTTCCAATTCAAAAGGAAAACACGTTATCATGTTGTGTTGCTGCGTTGATGAATAAACCAGAATGCAAGGTCGCAGTTTAGCCAGCTGTTCTAGTTGAATGTTCAAATGCTTCCGTTAGAAGCATCCCGTTTGGACTTATGTCTTAAAGTCCGCCTTGTATTCCTGGTGAATATAATAAAACGTACCGGGGTAGAGAATGCAAAGGTTTTTTAACTCATGCATGATTTTTTAGTTTCGAACCCACCGTTACCTGGACTGGCTAAATGATTCATCAGTATTTTATTGTAAAAAAACAAGGTTTTCAAGACAGTCCTAGTCAACAAGGGATGAAACACTCTGATTGGAATAGATGGCAAACCGCTTTCAATCGAACTGCTAGCACGCGTGACCAACCGGGATCATGTGCGATTCCCTGACATTTTAAGCTTCAGCGCCCTGGTTTTTGGCTCTCGGTCTCCTTCGGTGCAGTCAGCTCTAGCTGCTCTGTTGACTGCCCATTCCAGTACATCCACGCGTCAAGTGCGCAAACTAAACATAGGCAAAAATGTGTGGCAATAGTTGGTTGGAGTCAACCGGTTATTAATGCAACGGTGAGCAGCGCATCTTCGATGGCCATGGATGACAAGTGACCACCTAATCACCAACTGGGTTACACACTTACTCCACTCATAGATTTTTAAATATTTTTTCCTTTATATCTTTGCTTCCTTTATTAATTGGAAAAAACAGTGTACACCAATTTTCAGGAAGGAGGCCGCGGCCAGCAGAGGGTTGCCAAGCGGGGAAGTTGACCGGCGGTTGTTGTGTTCCTAATACGAGCTATCTAAAATACTGCGAAGTTAACTTGTTGATTCAAACAATGTTCACCATTGACTGGAAGGGCAGCAATAGCTTGCACATGTACCTTCTTACGAGTACCCTACGCAGGAAAATGGCAGCTGGATGGATATGTAGTTTTTGAGAACGGAAACTGAACCAGGTTAGTACAGTACGTTTTGCTTCCTATTCAGTCTTGTGCCACTGTGCACTATTTTGCTGTTCCCGACGTTCTTATAGTTTGAGCAGTACTCACTTCAGCGTGACCTGCAACTCGTCCTTAACGCCTCTCGGCAGCTACCGAATAATGGTAAGTCTCAAATGACCCTTGTTTAAGAAGTTCTGTGCGCTGGCTTGTCGCTGTGCGCCAGATCGAATATCCGGCACCTTCAACCGGGTTGACTGTTCTTCAGTAATCATTCTAAGAGAAACAACCGAATCCTGATTCCAAGCCAACCACATGCCACCTACGAAACATACGGCTATGTGCTCCCCGGGATGTGCAGTACGGCCCCATTTGAAATATATGAACTGGACAATCGCTCACAGGCGTCCGATGACTTACGTTCTGTTGCCCGATGAGTTTGACCATTTAGCCATAAGCTCGGAGTCGAGTCCACTAAGTCAACCCTCTGCTTTGGTTTTTGCAGCCGAGTAGTACCAAGTCCGAAGGGGAATCGTGAGTCCTAACAGAGGACCGATGAAATGGATATAAATAATGGAATAACTACAATTTGCAATGAACTCTGCATACTGCTTCCTTTTATTTCTTTTTTTCCCTCACTGTTTCCGGCTTTGCTGGGGTTACAAACACGTATGATAAGTGCACAGATTTCTGCATAGTTTATACGTGTCACTGTTGCTACCGCCCTGATTGGTCAGCCGTACTTACCAGCATCCTAAATTTGCTGTCGGTAGTTTGCAATGTTTTCTAAGTCTCTTTGCTCGCATTGCATGACGTACTCAGCAGTTTTGTTGGTTAATTAGTACACATAATTCACCGCTTATCTAATCGAAGTAAATCCTAGAAAACATCCATGAAATGTCATGGAATTCACTCATCAGTTATACAGATCCAGAATAGTTTAACAGCCGGAAGAAATATTTCATCGAACTCTACAGCTGGATAGTTGATAAACTGTGGAATTTTAGCCGAAAATGGTCATTGGTTAGGCTAATGCTGAAATCCGGTATTTGAACAGTATTTTAATACGAGCTATGTTTTAGTTTGCAAAGTCCACTATTTAGATGGCGCACACGATGTCCGAAATTATGAAGAAATTGGGAAATAAGCTTGCAGTTTTCGTTACCCGGTAGTCGCGGTTCAGCCCTAGTGACATTATAACTTGATGCAGCAACGATCTGACTTCGGACCCATCTCCGTTGACAAAAATCATAGTTATCAGACTTGATTTCCTCAATAGCAGTTATTAAAATGATTAAATTTTCTTGCTGATTGGTCTTTTCAGTCAAATATTTGACACAGATAACGCTCAAAAAACCACGATTGCCGAATTGCAAAAATCCGTTTTGCCCAGCAGTACAGCCTAGGTATTGTAAACAAAATACAATTTGGACAAACTCGTTTTTCTATTGCTTGGTTAACGGGCTTGTCAAGGGACGTTTAAAAAATACATTTTAGCAAAGGTTTTCGGTACCCGCTTTGTGTACCGCGAAGCTATCATCATTCTACTTCGACTGTAGCAATCGACCGTGATTCTTCCCATTTGCCAACCTTTAATTTTTGGCAATTTTCATTCAAAAAGACCTAACCTTTTTTAGTTAATCGTTAGAATGAAAAAAAAAACAGATGACGCAACTTACTTTTGACGCAATTCAGGCAATTAGAATATCCGCACTCCTTCAAAAACAAGCACATAGAATCAGTAAATTTGTATCTAGGGCATGTCAAAAAATTACGTGTTTCAGCTTTGTAGATCGATCACAGCGGTAGCAGTGCACTGATGATACAATCAGTTCAATGTGTAACTTGTCTGTAGAATAACTCTCATCTTTCGTTGGTATAGGAAGTTTCTTCGCGGGCAGTGGTCAAGAGGTCAAAATCATTGGATTTCAGACTGATAATCACATGTTCAAATCTTCCTACCGCTCTTTAATTCTGCACTTGGTAGACCTTCGTTGGCAGCAACCCGCTTCCTGAAAGCGACATGCATTGTTGTTGCACTAAGTAAACGACAAACGGTAGAACGATTTACCAATGTTATTGGTACTACCATTAGCATAAAGAATTTTGACATGTCTTGCCATTTCCTTGTGGTGCGCCACCCAGAAGGAATCGTAATAGATATTTACCAATTATGGTGACTTGCACAGATGTAAAAGGGTAAACCTAAAAATATGTGAACGCGCTGGTGGGAGTTTGGATTTAACAAATTGCCTAAATAATGCTCGTAAAAGTAGAAGATACTACATATTTCATTGAGAGCGGAAAGCAATTGGAAGCAATGATGATTCAAGGGTCGTGTGTTGACTTTTAGGCCTTCATTTCGTGTTAAGTCTCGACATTCAAATTTCGAATCGCAATGCAGTCCCTGAAACACTTCCGACTGAGTCACGTTACCTGATCGAACAACTCAATCGCATACGGTCGTTTTTGAACATGTGGATGTTAGCTTAACCTCTGCTGAAAATACACGCTTGCCAAGATAACACCGCGGCTTTTCCACCGCATATCTATCAGGATGCTCCCGAAATAATGCATCTTAAATTGAAATAACGTAGTTCGGAGGAGAAACCAAAGCACATGCAAACATTTCAGTGTTTCCGCCGTTACCAAGACGGCTTGACACACTTGTAAGTCGATTCTTGTAAACAAGTCGATGGTTATGATGTTTTGAGTTCATATTTAATCTACCAGATGAAGAGAAATTGAGAAAGATTATATCCGATATTTGATTATTACACTAACTATTACGCATCATCAGCTAGCATTTAACAGCATAACACCAAGCATATCTAGTGCGGATGAAATGAGCGAATGGTTCGTTGAAAATCGAAGATGAAAGTCCAACTGGCGTGATTAAATTTCTCACAAAATTCAGCAGATACAAAAGTCAATACATTAAGCCAATTTGTTAGAACAAATCATTACATGCAGCATTCACTTCAGTGGTACAGAGGTTGCCCGGGAATTTTCACACACTAAAAATACACAGTTAATCACTGGATTATATCCGCATTCTTTTAGATAGGGTCAGTGCAGTCTCTTCCAAGACCGTTAGTTGCTTTGAGGTATTTGAAGAATTACGGCTTTTGCGTGCATTCTAATCTCATGTGATAGCCATACTTTAAGAAAGGTGTTGGCTCATTCGAGAAAATAAATTAATCCAAGTGCGTTTTGCCAAAAAAACATGCAGGAGCAGAAAATAAACCGTCTGCTTCCTCTTCTTCTCATGTCCGGTTAATGGAAAACAGTGTGTACTGTTTTTCTTGAAGCGGATCACAGACTACTGATGACTATCAATTGTGCAAGTTGACCGGCTGGGGAAAAAAAGTCGAAAGTATAGCCTCCAGATTAAAACGTGACAGTTTTCCTGGTCGATCACCGTAAACTTATTACTCACAGTCTGATTAAAGATCATACAACTACAACCGCCAAAGGAAGAGCGAAAATACTTGGAACAACAACAGTAGCATGCCAAATATGGTTTCATCTGCTGGTCAATTTCGAGGGAGGACTGGGTCGTTAAGAGACAATTGGATGACATTAACTGTTGCCAAAAATAAAGCTATTCGCCATACGCGTAGTGGACTTACATTGAATGCGACCTCCCGAAGCGATTTTCTAATTTTATCAATTTGGTTCTATTTCTTCACGAGCTTAATTGACCCAGTACGGGAGCAAACGTGTAATAGTCTTATCTGCACTTCTTATTTCCCACGTAAGGTGAATAACAGTTTCGGCTTTTTTAAACAGTTGTTTTTGCTGTCACATAAATCATCGATGAAGTTTCACAGAACAACTGGCTCAACAAATCACCCAATTCAAAAGCCCTGTCGACTGTGACGAAACGCTTTTCCAGTATGCTTTTCGTCTTCCAGTCGCGAGCGAAATAGTAAATCCCATCACAAACCATTTTTCTTCAAAGACTGATAACATCTGTCGTTCGACTTTTTTTGTTAACCCACGCGAATTGCAGGTTGTCTGGTGCGGAAAGGCATGCTAGTTACAAAGAATAGGTATTTGCCTTTCTCGAAAAAACGAACATAGAATAAAACTATTTCAGGCAACGGAGAGACTGATATGATGTCATTGTTGCGCTGTGGAAATTTACATGTCCGTATTGAATAATCAGTGGGCGGAAGCAATCTTTAGTTTTGAAAACAACAGTTCAAGTCCGTGTACAAAAGTCATAAGCTTAAGGTCGAGAAGAGTTTGCAGTTCAGATGTCTTTTTTCAAATAAACGTGTCGCAAAACTGTACTAAATGGGTCGAATTTGGGAGCAATTCAGCGTTGGCATGGCGTTTTACAGTAACGCTCGGCAGTCCTAGGACAAAACTTGCTGGTGCCGGCGAACGCAACAGTATTCATCATTGATTCGGCAGCTGGTATTTTTTTACTACCTTACAATGTTCACGCAACAGGGAAGGTGACAGAGGGAGAGAGAGAGGGCCAGGACAAAGTGTATGGAAATGTATCCGGTATTTTTTTCCTGTCAGCCAGTTTCAACTGACAAAACTAAAATCACGGTTACTAGCCATTGGAGAAGATAAGGGAAGAAAATCACGAGTCCCATTTTCAAGCTATACGGGTAGGTAAAGCATTATCAATGAGAGGGAGGTCTTCAACTCACGGTAAACATGGAAACCCATCTGTTTTCTAATCTGATTGTTTTCTCCGAATACTGCTTGTCACTATCAACGCAAACGGTATCAGCTTTGTTAACTCGGTTGTGATTTACGACTTAGAGGACGGAACAAATCACTTTTTTGGCACTCCAGCCAAAACCCCGTTTGCAGAGCTATTCAGAGGGAACCGACGAACGGGGTGTGCCGGTATTGACGGCTGGCGCCAGTATTCATCACATTTTCGGGTGAGAAA
Source organism: Fasciolopsis buskii (assembly GCA_008360955.1). Lineage (NCBI taxonomy): Eukaryota > Metazoa > Platyhelminthes > Trematoda > Plagiorchiida > Fasciolidae > Fasciolopsis > Fasciolopsis buskii. Next base: position 105,480 of record LUCM01000896.1, on the reverse strand, counting down.
CATTCCTCGGTCTCATAAGATACACATGGAAGGACTCTCTGGCAAACCTGTTTCCTGATAACGGCCGAGCATTTTCATCACTCATCTTTTTTTCAAAATATTCTTCGTCAGACCGATTTTAGTCTGCGCCGGTAGGTGTGGCGTTTTAGGAGACTCAAATTTATAATTGAAATACGGTTTTATTTGGTGACATTTCTGTGCAGTGCGTGCATTTTTCAGTTGTAATAATAGAGTACCTGCTTATTTATGTATCATATATAAGTGTGAATCTGCATTCAATAAACCCTATGCTGATCAAAGCACGTTTTGGCTACCATATAACAGCAGTTAAACAGAATGTTATTAATTGCCAGTTTAGCTCAGTTTACTTTATTCAACCATTAACCTAGGGCATACGTGTTCCGGTCGTTGCTCCTATCTTACTACATCACCTGCTAAAACACGAAAAATAAAAGAACGAGGGACAATGGAGACTGACAACAAAATAGTGTTGATGAAAGAAGATTTCGAATGCAAGAAGGCTGCTCTGATCTACGCCACTTATTTTTTCCAGTCATTGCTTCGGCATATCACGTGGACCCCAACCCGGTAGTCCAGTTTAACTGCAGGTACACGAGCCAATCCACTAGTTGAAGTTTTAATACTTTTTACTCATGCCATCGACGGGTTACCTCGAACCATCTTCCAGCCATTGCCTGTCTCGTGGAATACCGACAAGCACTTGTAGGTATTCTGTGGCATAATATTCAGCCTTAAGCACAACTTTTGGATGTCGGATTAATGTTTTCGAAATGGTATCATCAACTTCGTGTTTAGTCGTGTGTATGAATAACGTTGGCAAAGTATAGGAAAAGCCATCGACTTTCACGTGGATCAAACAAATTTTAGCAATAAATTCTATTGATGAATCATAATCCGATTGGTTTCAACCGTGTTCAACACATGCAGATGTGAATGGTTGACCGGAATCTGCGTGTTTTTGCCTCGCACACGGATGTCACCCAGACAACAGCACCGTTTGTGTCCTATCAGCGCAGCTACAAGGTGATGCCAAACAATATCCGGCTGTTCGATATGAGAATTTCACTAATTGCTGGATCAAAGTAAGGTTGAACCCTTTGAAGCGAGATAAATGATAGAAATAGGACACAAATATTTCGGTTTATGTTTGAAGCAAATGAGAAGACAATAATGTGAATAGCATAGAGTTTGGACATACGTAAGCAGCATTTTAGTTTAAAGGGTACTAAAAATAAACATTTAAAATAAAAAGTTTCTAGGGTATTGAAACCGATTGGGTTGATCTATTCCACAGCGTATGCATGAACCATATCGGCCGGCGGTGGCCAAACGGATAGTCTCGACGTTTGGACGTGATGGTCGCGAGTTCGAATTCTTCTACCGCCGACCAATTTCCCACTACGCAGCCCTCTGTTGGTTGCGGCCCCCTTCCTAAAAAATGATATGCATTGTTGTTTCATTAATAAAAGAAGTAAAATAGAAAATATAAAAAGATGGAAATCATGGGAGCACTTTTCCGCCGTGCCATTCATTGGGAGGGCGAACCTATTTGTAGCTCATAACCACTTCCGCCGAACTGGAACGGTGACCGGGAACTAACCAATTGTGAGCAGAACGCCATAGCTCCTCAGCTGTCATAGGTGGTTTTTAGCCATCCACCAGACAGGAATGCTGAACGAGATAATCGCTAAATTTTAACGATTTTGCATGAAGACTGAATTTTTCTGGAATATATTTAATCCTATTAAGATAAACTATTTCTATTGAGCTTACGAACAACATGAGTTACGCAGGTGGCCTGCAAAGCTCAGCTAATTAATCGATTCTGTTGCGATATCTACAAATAAGGTATCGCCACGGGAATCGCCAATTTCGTGGCCGGCGGTGGCCTAGCGGATAAGGTCGTCGCGTTTGGATGTGAAGGTCGCGGGTTCGAAACCTCCTACCGTCCTCCAATTTCCCCACGTGGCAGCCCTCTGTTGGCCGCGGTTCCCATCCTGAAAAATGATGTACGTTTTTGTTTCTTTAATAAAGGATGTAAAAGATAACAGAATTCGTTAGAGAAGCCTTCGGCAACCAACTCGGAGAGCCTACTGATCAGGATATTCCTTGCATTGCCATTCCCCGTGTTCTCGCTTTCCACGTCCCGTGAGGTGATTAAACCCTGTTAATAATTCATCCGAAGGGTGTATCAGATAGATGGCATTTCGTGATTGCTAAATCATGTGGATTTAATTCTTTGGTTCATCAGGAGTTGTAACCTTGTGTTCTTTTTATTTTCCAATGTCTGGTCATCGTTTCATTTAGCGTGCAGTTTGTGCCTTGACTAGCTACTAACAAATAGGGTCAAAACAAGGTTAATCACTCTAGCAGTAAAACACGTTGTTGGCTTTAGCCCCGTAGGTGGTCAGCATTAGCAGATGACAAACCTACCTCAACAAGTACCTTTTTGTAGGTTTGTTTGCCATGGCAAGATAGCTTTGATTGAAACAGTAAGAAGAAGTGTTCGTCAACAGCGCAGGTCATTCTCTAGGTAATCCATTGCGGATGTTACATTGGAGGCTGTGGAAAATGACTAACCTTGATTTTACTGGGTCATACTTCTTGGGTATGTTGTCTAATCCCGTTCGAGGTAGGTGTACGATGCATGGGAGAACCGATGCCGGAGTGCCTCATTTGATGTGGTGCTGTATTTCAAAGGATATAGTTTGCCAAACAAAAAAATATTGCGTGCGCTCAGCTGGCCTAGGCAGTATCATTTGTTTGATGTCCAACACGCAGCGGAAACTAATAGCAATTATCCTTTTCTTGGTAACTCCATTAGATCAGTGTTGTTTGGGAATTATGTTTGTGTCATAAGATGATTCGAAATGGGTTTCTTATCAGTTTGACTTTTTTCTTTCGCCCTGGTAGTTATTTTGGGTCCGAGTACCACCACCTCCGTCGGGCAGAGGTAGGCAGTTTACAAAAGGAACGCGAATTCATTAATCAACTGAGTGTCAGTGAATAATGGGAAGGCTTTGAATTAGGCAACTATTCAGAATAGCAACAGCGTGGGTAACAACCTACCGATTGCATTTTTGAACGGTGAACTGGTCGTGCAGGCGGACTGTTCAAAGGGGAAAACCATATTTGACGAGGATGAAGCGTGGCCAGATATTAGGATGAGACTGAATGAAGATTTGCTAAGAGCGTGAGATACTGACAGTGGTTAGTTGCGAAATATTTGGGCAGATCTAAACAGTGATTTGGGATACCTGAAAGATGCGCAATCAGTTGTGCTATTAGTGCCAAGTGTGATATGGGAAACTATTGACTCGTAAATGAGTGGTATGCGTGGCTTCACAGCCAGGCTGGTAAAGAACATGCACAAATACATGGGTTGCTTGCATGTTTGGGTTCGGATACCACCAAGGCGGAAGACGTTCCGCGGTTGAATCGATTCTGTGTTTGTACCCGTCAAGTTAACGAACATAAGCGGATCCTGCAAACTCCAGTCACATGATATGGCACTTATCCGGTACCGATTTCCACAGCCGTTAGCATTCTGTGCAAAGTAATCGAATCCAACCTGCTACCAAAAGTATGGGCATGACCTAAAGAGCTTGGCACCTTGTAAATAGAAAATCATGTGGTTCACGGAATGATCCATCATGTAGCCGTGTAAACTGGATGGCGTGTTGTAAGTTCCATTGTTCTCATTAAATCCTTAGATGAATATCGATTACGCTGAGGACCTGATACATGATTCTTCTGGTGCAAAAGTTCCGTTGAAATGCATTGAGGCATTTATTTAATTAGATGGAATGCGGATGCGGTCGGACTGTCGAGCCAGAAAATATTTACCAAAGATTCCAGTTATTGATTCATTAATTTCGTATTTTCTAATCAAACAAATGGAGGGACAAGTTAAATTTGACATTTAGCAATAGTTTATACAGCCGTTTGCACGGAATGGGGACCATTTTTTGGCTACAACATGTAAATGTTACCCCAGTAAGATTCAGAACACATGGTAATTGGACCAAATATATGCTGAACACTGAACTGTCATTTGTTGTGTGAGGTTGATTCCTAAACAGCGTGTGCAAGAGAGAGAGAGATAGAGAAGGAGAAAAAGACTCGATTTCGTTGCCAGTTAATGTCGTTGGCCCCGTTAAATTGCTACGACCTTATTACTTATTAGGAATAGTTATCAAAACTAATGGATTGCACACGTACATCAGCTGGTATTTAGTTTACAAACATGGTTTGCCTATATTTGTCCCGCAAATTGCATTTGGAAGAGTGCATGTAAATTTTCTTGTTGGATTTTTCTTAAGTTTCAGTGTGAAAGAATTTCATTCAGCTAATCCTTTTGATATAGATCAATCTTGTATATTTCGCTTTGGGTTTCAAATATTTACCAATGCTAAAGTTGGAAAGAAATACAAATATGGTCGAAACAGTGTTCTGGGTAGTAACGGACGAAGAAAAGCAGGCATAACATGTGAAGCCATTGTACTCCATGCGGGGCGCTTAAGGTTGACAGGTCAAATGAAACGATGCAAAACGGGCTGCATGAATTCGGTGTTTTTCCAAATATGACGACAAGGAAATGTTAGACAAATCAATTTTAAAAGGCAGGACTTTAGTATTAAAACTTGGCAAACACCGTTTTTTAAACGTCTCATAGCTACTCACCCTAACCCAAGCTTGTGTCTTGCCAGCCGGGGATGAAGCTCTCAGGAAAGCATCAATATTCATGCAGCTTTGGTGATTCGTATTGATAAGTTTAACTTAATGACCTCGGTTAATCACCAAATATTCAAGGAAATCTTCTGTATGAATATCTGGACCGAACGACTTAAAAAATGTCTCGAAAAATCGATGCGCCTTGTATCGTTTTTGTGGTGAATGCTTTAACGTTAATAAAAAGATAATGTTAGTAGATATTGCAATTCCCGATAATTTCGATTGTAACAGATGCCCTGAAAAGTTCGCGGATGGCAACAGCTACCAGTAACTTTGTTTCCTTACCGATAAGACCTTCACAATAAGACAAATCATTCTGATTCAACTACGCACTATATACTCGTATGAATTTATAGTTTCTTAATGGAAGAACTCAAAGAGTAGCTTTCGTGTGCAAGTTAACACGAAGATTTCATGAGAACTTACCGGCTGATCAAAACTGGACATGCAATAATAAATGGAAGTGCTTTTATCTGGACAAGAGGACTTCACGGAATTTTAAAGATAATTTTTTTAGTGTAATGAAACGATTCACGGAGAGTTGAGCTCTCTTTAGTCACCGTACATGGATGAGACCAGTTGATAAGCTGAAGATTTAGTAAGTGGAAAATTCTCCGCTTTTTTATGTTCTGATGGTAGGAAGTGACAAAATTTAGAAAGCGAAAATTCGATCCTTGATCCTTTTAAGTGTGATAGTCGATGGCAAATGCATCACCTAAAGTAGTCCGGTCGAACTGCGCAAAATAACTTGGAAGTATTTCAGCATGCCGCAATTAGCGGGACAGTTGTCCGATTGTCCTGATGGGAACCCTTTACCATTTATTCATCCTCATTCAGCCAGTGTCCTTCGGTTGAAGTTTCCCGGGAATGTTCTTTTTGGAATGCTGGGTTGCCTGACTTTTCCATATAATTTTGACCACAGTTTGTCTGCTCATGCTTGTTCAAAATTGTTTTCTTCTACTCAGAACAGTTTTCTGTATTGGGGTTGAAGTGATTCACTAAAAAGCGGGTAAGTTTAATATTCTCAAGAAGTTCTCTCCCAACCCAATATCCGATGAATGGTACTCAATAGACAAACAACACTCTAGGACTGCCTTCAAGTTCATCATTGCGGAATGAGATAACCGAACAGGTTTTAGCCTTCCGTTCGACTACGAAGATTTGACCCAAAAGGAGAATGCGTACATCATTAGCACAACTGACTGGAATGTCGCTGAGAAAATTTGGAAATACTTCGCGGAGTAGTTCAAATAAGTAGGAATATTTTGCAAGATAACTAAGTTAACTACTTCTTATTTGGGGAGAAACCAGTTCGTCAGCAATAGCTTGCGTGGGCAATTTTCTTGTCTCGGTCCCCGTGAATCACAGCTTTCGGTTGAATCACATTTGTTCAATAAACAAAATAATCTTTTCCCAGTATTCTGCTTGCTTGATCCACTGTTTTTTCTTCAACCGTTTCTCAAAGTTGATTGATTCTAACTCAGTTCCAAAGTGCGATGAAAAGTGTCGTCTGCTTTTGTGAAAAATCGAGGCAGACAAAATTCGACTATGACCCAACCTGTATAGGCCAACTGGTATGGGCGGCGTTTATTTTCCATTCTTTATCTCGAAGTTTATCTGGGTTCCTAAATTATATGGGCCCAGAAATCACGCACAATATCGCCCAGGCTCACAAGATAGACATGGCCTTCGTATTTTATATGATCTCTGTATGAAATAGTAGAAAAAGGGCCGAGGCCAAAAGAGAGTCGCAAATTGGGGAATTCGGCAGGAGTTGGGAGGATTCGAACCCACGACCTTCACGTTAAGATGCCACATTCTTATCCACGTGACCTCAGTTCGTCCATAATTGTGTTTCTACAAGGTTGTTGTCTGCCAACAAACTGGACAGTTCTTGTTCGCGTTCTTTACATATCGTTTACAAAAGTAGACCTGCGATATGAACACCACGGCTTGCTTGTAGTTTCCATATTGCAGACATCGGAATCACCTCTGATCGTACACCCTCAAACCGAAAGATGTCTTGTAAATGGGATAATTTTACCCAGCAGTTTTGAACAGAGGATTACGTTGATTTTTGTTTGGTTCCATCCATTTTCCTTCATAAAGGTCTTCTGGTAAAATTTCAATGTCTGACTAAAGTTTCGTGTAAAAGAGAACTGGATGTCATTGATGGAACAAGCCTGCTTATTCAATCACTTGGAGGCCAATAATTCAAATTCACTGGGTTAAAATGCCTAATTGCAAATTTCTTTTGCAGAGATCTTAACCACTGTGAATGGATTAGACTAGTGACTGTCCGCATTCGCATACAAAAATTTACGGTACAAGCAGTTCGGCCAGGAACCGAGTCAGAACAACACAACAAGAGTCATTCTGACTGGATTACGAACTTTGAGAAAGACTAGTATCTGCAAATCAATGTGGAGTTAACAACAGTCAAGTGATACCCAGTGGATTGTAAGCTAGTGTGGACTTAGTAGTGGGATTGCACACGAGTTGGTGTTAGTACGCCATGAGTAATAAAAACCATCACGCTCTTCGTGATCAGAAAGGAGATTCACAACGAGACAGAAGGTCATTGACCAACCACGAGTAAACAGAACTCACAAAGCTCAAGCGACAGCGCTACCAACGGATTTTGAATGAGACCTGGACCGGTATGCACGTGGCCGTGTATCTTTTGATGGAGCAGAAATGCTCACAGTTATCGTCACGAACAGTCGCACCGCAAGCGTACGCGTACGTGCATAGGTGCATGAGTGACCGGACAAGTGACTGTTCGTTTTTGAATGAATGTACAGCGGTATGGGTTGGAAAATTCACGATGACGTCCCGTAGGTTTTTCACGATAGGCCTGGCTCCGGGAAAAATGCTTATTACGTGTTTCGAGGCACAAATAGAGACGAAACGAGACCACAAGTGAACATTTTGATTGTATTCCGCGAATGTTTTGGGTTGAATGTGAACAATGGTTTTTTGGGGAGATCGCCCTTGATGAGTTCATCGAACCAGACGGATGTGACAAGCTGGCAGTACATCTTATTCATTGCCTCTGGTAAGCTTGGATATGAAGTAAAACGTGTGCATATAATGATGATCGTACGGATTAATCCACAAATCATGTGATGAAGTTAAACAAACCGTTCAGAGCCTGCCCGGTAGCGTAATGGCTAAAGCGTTCGACTCAGAATCGTTCGTCCCGGGTTCGCGTCCCAGTTCGGGCGCGGTGGATATGCACTGCTGATGATTCCTAACAAGGATGTACAGCGCTGTACAGTGCTTCCATGGTTTCTTTATGGTGAGTTGTGCGATGATATCACATGATGAATTATTTCATGGAAATAAGTAAGTAGTAGTATGAAAATAAAATGAGCAAATGCTGGCTACCACGCTTTCGAGAAAAGGGGATTTCGACCAAGCGATGAATTAACATGACGCAGAAATAACAAAAGATTAACCGAATTTTCGTATCACGTGATGCAAGCGTAAACTTCTACTAGGGGGTAGGTGGTTATCGCAAAATCATAAGTTAAGTGTAATCTAGTCACCTCGTCGTCAGCTAAGGAATCACTGGTGCTGTTATTGTGATTACCAACCTTTCCCAGTCACTTTGAGCAGGTCTACCATTTGACATTGCTACTCAAAGGAAATGGAAATTAGCAATCGATCTTGAATCAGTGATACCAAGAGAGAACAGAACGCTATTACTTTCCATAATTTTCTGTGAATTTAAATTGGATTCTGAGCAAGCGCTATTGCCTAAGAATAAGACGCGATTTGAAGCGCCTGAAAAGATCTCGAAATGAACCTCGCATCAAGCGTTTCCATTGGAGTAGAAATTTATGCAATCGATTAATTTCGAAAATAACTGGCCTGCTGGATGCGCAGCCAAAAGCCAAACGGGATCAGTGTTTGTACACATACAGAAAAATTTTTCTCAGAATTATTGAATAAACGTGGCTTCCGGCCTTTGTTCAGCACACTGATATAGCTTATGCTTTGGTAGGCTTACAAATACTGTAATATGACATCCAGTGATTAGCCACGGCTTTGAGGGGTAGGGAAAAAGTCAAACTATGAAGAGCATGTTAACTTCCAGAGAATTTGAGTGAAACGAGGTATTTGAGTTTTGTACTTTTACTAATATTTTGCAATGAATTGAATGAATACCCGAATAAAGATTTCAGTAACTCTGCATGACAGGCATGAACTGCTCGTCATAGCAAATATATATATACATGCAAAAATCTGTCAACAACTCGCGCACCCTAGGCAAAAATATCATTTACCTAATAACGAAATCAAAGCTGTAAAAGCACTCCAGAAAAATCGAGAAATAGTCATACTTCCCACAGACAAAGGTAATGCAATAGCAGTGCTCGACAATGCTGAATACCGAGCGAAGATGAAAATATTACTGGATGATAACGAGATCTACCAACCAGTGAAAGGAAATCCAGTCAAAGAACTTCGAGCCAAAATCAACAAAAAACTGAACTCTTTGAAAAAAAGCAAGAAAATCAGCGATGAACAGTACAACCAAATAAAGCCTGCAGAGGGACCCGTCCCCAGGATATATGGACTTCCTAAAGTCCGTAAACCGGGGGTGCCGCTTAGACCCATTGTCACATCAACAACACCAAACTATCAGCTAGCGAATTACCTTTTCCGTCTCCTACGCCCATGCCTACCACAGGACCAAAACGACACGAAGAGTTCTGCCACATTCCTGGAACAAATCAGAGACCTCAAGTTAGAAGCAAACGAAGCTATGGTCTCATTCGACGTCACATCACTGTTCACAAATATTCCAAGGCAAATGGCACTGGACAGCATGCGCCAACTTATGGAGAAGGACTCCAACTTATCAGATAGAACAGCAATGTCCAAGGACGATATAATGCATTTGATAGAATTGTGCATGGAAACATACCTACAGTTCAATGGGACGGTATATAAACAAATAAGAGGAACGCCCATGGGATCACCCCTATCAGGCTTGTTAGCAGATGCAACCGTGGAACAATTCGAGACAAAGGCATTCGAAACAAACCGCCCACGCTTATGGATCAGATATGCTGATGATACATTTGTTGTGTTAGAAAAAACAGAAATGGACCAATTTCATCAACACCTAAACGCGATAGTGCCCAGCATCAAATTCACCAAGGAGGAGGAAAAAGACTCGGCTCTACCGTTTCTCGACGTACTAATTATGAGACAACCAAACGGGAGCATAGAGACAACCGTCTACAGAAAACCGACGACGACGGACCGCATACTCAATTTCAAAAGCAACCATCCAACCTGCCACCTAAAGAGCTGTGTGCGTACCCTGTTCCATCGAGCCGACACACTGCAGTACACAGCACCTAAGGGAACAAGAGCAATCTAGGTTGTTCAGGTTATTTGCGGTCAATGGATATCCAAAGTCTTTCATCAACGCTTGTATTCGCAGAAGGCAAACACTAAGAGGACCAGATCGATCGTGGTACTTCCATACATACGGGGAGTATCCGAAGCGGTCAAACGCATTCTACGTCCACTAGATATCACAATCGCCCACAAACCGACCGTCACCCTGAGATCTGTTCTATTCAACAGAAAAGGTCGCGTCGACCAGCACGACCAGTCAGGGGTAGTTTATGCCATTCCGTGCCTCGGATGTGACAAACAGTATGTCGGCGAGAAAAGCAAACAATTACGCACATGCTTGCACGAACATAGCTTAGCCCTACGAAGCGCTGACCCACACTCGCAGATATGGAACCACTGTGCACAAACAGGCCATGAGGTCAACATCAACAACGCAAAGGTAGTCAGTCGGGCAAACAGAAAGGGGGAGCGACTGATTCTTGAAGCCCTCCACTCGAATAACTCGTTCAATCGGCATGTGGAGATTGACAAGCATTACGTCATCTTAACAAGACCCGGATGCAGAATAGAGAGACAAACAGACGGACAGTGCACAAGACCGAACGGAACTAGCGATCCCATTCAATCACTCATTCACGTTTGACAACGAGTCCTAGTTTGGATCGAAACGTCACGATAAACGTATTAACTCAGTGTATGCCTTATCAACTCTAAAAAATACATGTATATATATATATGTATATATGGTGCAGATCATCTGTTGGCTCCTACATTTTCCAATTCCACATCATCGCCTATCCATCGGGATCCAACATTCCTCTGCGGATTTGATACTACGCGGTTGGTCAAACTAAAGTAAAAGGTTGACTAGAAGGACCCTACTTAAAGAATTTGACCAATTGGTCTAATCTACAAGGAAGTAGGTCAATCTCGGGGTCATTTAGTTCACTGAGGACCGGCGACTGAGTGAGCGGGTCATACACCTTTCGGAGCAGGTTAGACATCCTGAGGTCCCAGTGTACTTCTTCGACACGTGGCGGTGAGCACAAATCCGTAAGCTTTGTAAGTCACCCATGACTAGTCTTGAATCATGGTTCGGCCATCTCCCCGGAACGATCACCAAATCGCGGTTGCTGCAACAAGTGGACTTAAAAAGTTTATGGGAAGCCTGAACGGACAGAGATTTACATTCTGAAGAAACGGAGAGCCTTCTTTGCCAGTGGTTGTAAAAATTGTTTGAGGATAGCTCAACGCTGGTAGTCTTGTGGACCGTAATATGGAGACACTTAATTTGTTGATGTGGTTAAAATTTACTGAGTAAAACGTAAACAAGGCGAAAAATGTTTAAAATCCATACCCCGGATGGCTAATAATGACAACATCTACTGGTTGGGAAGAAAACGTGGTAAAAGGCTTTTAAGGCGGAAAGGAATAAGGTTATAATTGGCAAGTTTGGTTGTGCAGATCTTGATAAACGCTGAATTGATCCGATAGAGAAATGTCTTCCAGCTCGGCTGGATTAGTAAACACGGATGGACTGAATCCGTGGATTTGTATCTCGAGTGGTTTACCAGCGAGACCACTAGCCTCCCTCTCCAGCGGGTTTTGAATATGTCACTTAGAAATCAACGGTTGTCCGACGATATTATGCACTCAGATGGAATCGACTATAGGTGATAATTGTTTTCTGGGCGTTTCCGATATCATCCATGGGCTATCGACCAAATTGTTTGAGATCCTGCACATTGTGCAAGCATGCGTCCGGGTTGCTATGGAAAGTGTGTCGTTGATGATATTGCTAAAATATGGTACTGTTAGCTCAGAATTTTAGGATGATTTCTTCAAACGTTATGGTCTGGCAATAGGTCCTCAAAGCTTCTGAGCGAGGACACGAGCGAAAAGGAATTTATTTCATCCAGGATTGATCATTGTCTGTTTTTGCAAATTACTCGTTTGTTTATTTCTGTGCAGAATACACCAGATCCTTGTGAAACGGCACAAAACCATATTTTGGGTTAGTTTTGAAATCACCGTGTCTGTCCTTCTCTTATTTTCAAATAAACTTAAATAACATTCAGCGGAGGCCTTGTCAGATGAGCACTACTAAAATGTAACCCCTAGGACCTATGTAATTGGTTTTTCTGTAGAAGAAAGCACTTTATTGTTTGTGCTAAAAATTTTACACCTCTTACCGATATACCAATTTAATTAGCCAGTTAGCTAGATTTATCCGGGTACCGAATCACACAAAAAGGAAGGAATAGCAGAAATTAATAGAAAAAAGCAACACATCCAGGATACATTTTAGTAGTAGGAGATTGAATGTTTGCATGAAATAATTCACCATGTGATATCATCACTCAACTCACCATAAAGAAACCATGGAAGCACTGTACAGCTGTTTCATCCTTGTTAGGAATCATCAGCA
>LUCM01000896.1:68709-91384 GCA_008360955.1 Fasciolopsis buskii | reverse complement strand
TGCTGATGATTCCTAACAAGGATGAAACAGCTGTACAGTGCTTCCATGGTTTCTTTATGGTGAGTTGAGTGATGATATCACATGGTGAATTATTTCATGTAAACATACAGGATAAGTAAGTGACTAGGGATGAATGTTTTTCGAATGTCTGTTCTAGATGAACGTGCTGTATATGTAACAGGTTATTTATGCAAAAATAATTGGAGATAAATCCTTCTGATGGGATCGCAAATGGTGTATAAGTCTGTAGAAATCCATCACAGCCTCAATTCCCAGTTTTACAGCAAAACTCAGGGAGAGCACTGTGCAGTTTCTGCTTGCTTGTTAACGGTTATCAGCTATGCACATCCATTGTCGGAACTGGCACTAGATCCGGCGAAAAATTATTGTGGACTGAATTCCTTATCCATTACGCTAACCGCGTTGAATCTCAATGGTTTATCATACATTGATACTACGTGATGCAGCGTCCAAATTCGCTACCCGATGTTGCCGGACAAAAGCTAGCCCAATGAATACAAAGTCCGGCGCGTAATCGTCCATCGCGGGTTCGCGATCCAGTTTCGGCGCGGCTGATATGACGATTTCTAACAGGAATAGAGTACCTGAACAGTTTTTCCCTTTCTCGATACTTGTGACTGGGGCACTGATCATGCATGACCAGTCTTTTGAATGATCACATTAATTGGCCTAACACCTGCAATTCACTTCTTGTTGTTAATCACAGTTGGTTATTGCACGTGTGCCGCTCAAAAGTGGATTGAACTGTTGTAATCCTGTTCAATTTCACTGACGTGCCCGAGGTGTCTTACCGTTCACTTAAACGGGAATTGAAATTCTTGGACTGTTCCGAAATGAGATCGCTTAAACTATTACGAATCAGCGCGTTTTCACGTGGAAGACGAATTTCCTGACATTTGACTGTTCCAAAGATCGCTATCGACCCCATCTTTCACTCGCCTCAAGGCGGAGACAGAAACAAAGTGATTTTGCTAACGAACGAGGCACAGCGTAAATAAACTATGATGTGCACACTGGCATTTAACAATCCCCGTTTGGATACCGCTGAAAGCAACCGATGCGGACGGCAAAAGTTTTTGCCTGAATCCCATACCTACCGCATTTTGGTGGCGATTCATCAGCCCTAGACAAACCGAGATCCATACGATCGTGCAAGCGAGTTCTTCGATCTCGAAGCTGGATATCGTGAATGGTATTATAATAATGAAAGTCAAGATTCGTTATTAGTTGAAAGTGATCGTTCACGGTAATCTATATCATTCTCTTTGAGTGTGCATCCAAAGCGTTTTTGATAAGCGGCTTGTAAGCAATCGCTATTCATCACCACAAAACAGGGAACAAGTGGTGTGGCGGTTTTGCATTACGGAACGAAGCATCTGAACCGGGATACGTGAAAGACCGATTTATTTACTTTATTGAATTACCTCTCGGAAACTGCAAAATTGCTTTCTCGGTGCATTTATGTCATATACACACGCATACAAGCCTAAATTTATGATTTCGTTGACAGAATGCATAAAACGATATAAAAATACATCGTTTTAGAGTTGAAATGCACAGTTTAAGTACCGCGATCATGCCAAGGGATTTGGTTTTCGTGATTGCCAATTAGCATACGATCGTTAAAGTGCAAATTCAAATACAAAAAACGATGTAAAATTAATGGTGTACTAGATGCTTATTAAACCACCTTGTTTTTAACTTACATGGTTGGAATAAACAGACCAAATAAATGAGATCTCGAACGAAATAAAACTGGAATTTCACGATCAATTTATATGGGCAGACATGACGAAGATATCTTTTGTTCAACAAATGCAACTGAACGCCTGCATTCCTCTGTCACCAGCGCTTCAACGGAAATGTGTCGTGGTTTCGTGAAAAAATAATGCATCAAGAAGCAAAATTTACAACCTTCAAGTACATAAAACAGCTACAATTCGAAGCCTAATTTAATGTTATTAGGGATTTATTATTGAGGACTTTATATTTCATTGCACTGATTGGCTGCGGTTTACTTTCTTGATGCACTTCTCCGGTTGGCGTACGGTGGCAGTCCACGGAAATATCGCCACGTCAATTGTTTGGCCATAGAACGCGTCCGGGACTGGAGTGAGGTGACCAGTACGTCCGCGGTTAACAGACCAATCCGGAAGTTAAAAGAGTCAGGTACAAACTAGCTTGTGCGATACACCAAGTAAGCCTTGTCACGTTGGTTCGAATGTTCGCAGATAAACCTGTATTCCTCGAGGACTGGCCCAAACTAATCGTTTCTTTGAAGGAAGAAGCCTTGGTGATTGTATTTTGTCATTCATTGAACCAGAATGGTTCAACAATGAAAAAAACGGCAATCTAAATTTCTCAGCCCTATCATAATTTCGTCGCCATCCTCATTATGTAACGCATGTTCGATCAGATGATAACAAGCCTGCTAGGGGTTTTTTCTGAAAGTACTGAAATCAGTAAAATCATACTCAGTGTGCAAGTATATGGTGAACAATCGATGTACATGCTTAGTTATCAATAGGATGCGCTTCGTAATCGGAAATGTATATATTGCATTTCCCATGTGAATTACGAAATGACAGTGTTCTGAAAACACAAATGCATTCTCAGAATACGGAACCGTTCTGCTAACCGATGGGCTTAACGTGTATGCAAATGGACTTTTGAATACCCTTAACAGTTTCAATCATCAATATAAAGCTAGTTTCGGAATATTATATCGTCGGATTATACGGTGTAGCACTGTCATCTAGTGTGTCATCCAGTATCATATGGACTGCAAACACGACACATTCTCTTTGATCTTGTTGACGTGCTGTTTACTTTCATTCATTTTGTTTTTGCTTACCAAAAGCCGTTTTCAGTGGAAACAAGTTCCGGGAATTTTGGCACTGAAATAGGAAGACTGGAAATTATATAGAAATCCAGGTATCCAGCCGATTTTGACCATTTTAGTAAATTTGGCAACTTGAAACTCTCTTTTAAAGTCTCCTTTAAAATAACGTGTCCTATAAGCGCCTTATCTGTGAAATACGTTGAACGTTTCTTCCCTCGGTCACTTTTCGGTATCGGAACCAAAATTCTCCATAGTTTACACACTTTGCAGCCCAAACTACTGCAACCCGTGACGTCCAAAGTAATCTTTAGTTAATTGCTTAAACGGGACGTGAATGAATCTTTCGGTTCCGCAGAAGGCCAGCTTGCCTCAGATGATTTCAAATCTTGAGCTTAAAAAGCAGAGCTGTCGCACACGGCCGGATTGACTGCGTTCAGCAACAAGAAATGTGCTTACCCATACAGACGCAACGTAAGGCGATACCACCAGCTTCACGGTTGCATAAGGTCTTCATCGAATACAGAGGAAAATTGTTCTCTAGCTGAGGCAAGGTCACACTTACCAAGGTGTATCCAATTCTCAGTCGTGGTAAATGATGGTATTTTTTCTCTTCTTTGGTCATTAGTCGACTGAGCTGAAGGAACACGGTTCGAATGAGCTATCATTTGACACAAACATAACGTTTTAATTCAGTTGATATTCGTCCGGTAATATTTTCAGTCGAGTGTACAGATTGGTGCCCAAACTAGATAACTCATTCTAAGGTGGATTATTTGGTTTTAGTAATTGTTGCCAGTTTTGTTGATCGGATCGAGCCGAATACCAAAACTTACATCCGCGGAGCACATATGTGCAAACAGGATTATACGAGTTACTTGCAATGTGAGGGGTCGTGGGGATGCTAAAAAGTCAAAAGAACTATGGTTTGGTGCAACGATTCACACAAAAGTGCAAAGCAAGTTCATATCTAGAAGGGCAGGACTGACTGACAAAATCCTCGAACGTCGGCTGAACAACACACGGGATTGAAAATGGATCGGTCGCAGGCACAGGAAAAGCCTGGGTTGGTTCAGGTATCCCAGTCCTTCGAATGAAAGGAATTGATCTGATTTTGTGACACGCAAGGAGGATAGCAGGGAGGACATTCAAAATGAAGACCAAATGAATAGACAATGAAGCCGTTAGACGGAAGCCAATCAGCCAAAGAACGCTATCTTGTGTGCACCTCTATGAATCATTTGATCACAATAGACAGACGAAAACACTATTGTGTTGAGTGTTCAAATGCCATTTTGGTAATTCTAGCTTGATAAAGCCATATGGGAGCAAAGACGCTGGAGACAGCGACTGAGATAACTTGATTTCGGAAATGCAATCTAATTCATTCATCTCTCTCCTCGACACAAAACATTTTTTGTTGGATATAGGTGCTAATTGTACTACTTGCATATGTTGGCTATAATTTACGAGGAGAGCGTTTGAAGAACAGACGACAATCCGTCATTGTATCGCTGAATTTCACCCCGTTGCTCCACGTCTGTCCCCGTCTAGTTCCATTCACAAAGCCCAAGCACGCGGAGTTGATTGATTGAATTAAAACTCTGTCATTGGTTTCAAATGATTGAGTATGTTGGCACAGACCGAGTGGCCGAACACAACAAAGTGGTCTGTTGTGTTTGCTTTTTGGAAGAAATGCAGACTAGTCCTGTCAAAGCAACTCTGTTTGTTTTGTCCGAAAGGTGGAAATTGTGTTCCCTTTTCAGTTAAGGTTTCTGAATACCAGTCACGGAGAGCTGTTTGACAGTTAAAAAATAAATGATAGAAAAGGCCAAACGCTTCTGTAGTGTTTGCCACTTCAACGTATTCTGCATTTTGGAAGGTTGCTTCAAGCAGCTTACACTCTTTTAATGTCTATATATATATATGTCCATGTATGATGTTCCAAGTATTGCCCGTGAGACTACTAGAAGAAACGCCCCGCCGAATTTCCGTTCTCTGCTGTCCTGTGTTACTGATATCAAAATTGTCAAATTTTCCAGATTAATTTGTCCTTATTTGTATATTGCACAAAAACTAATTTTCTATTCGCGAGTGGCTTATGGAGACATGGTCACTAACAGCAGTCTTCACGTAATATCTCTGACTGCATTGCGTGACAAAGTGGCCTCGTTATTTATTATCTATCGAGTTTGACTGTACCTGCAGGTTTGAACGTGACGATAATCGAACGTGTAAAGTCGTTTAGAATAATTACTTCTTTTTTACTCGAATAATTATCTATTAACCACGTGAACCAACTTCTACTACGCTCTCTGTAATACTGCCAACATTCTTGCTAGCATCACTGGAGAAACATTTCAGAAAGTCATGTTACATTAGAAATGTTCGATTCGAGTACTGCCACAAATATTGTGTCATGAAGAACAAACAACGCACTGGACCAAGAGAGAAGAAATGGAGTGTTCATTTGGTTTGTTTCTGCTTAAAAACACTTTCTACCAAAGTGATCACAAGAATTGTGAAAATTAGTAACTCTCAAAACCACATTGTTATCGGCGAAATTAATAGCCAGTGGATTTCTGGTCATCAGAGATAGTGTTCATCAAATGGATAGCAAAAAGCCCAGGAGAGCGACTGCTGTTAAGAACCAAAATAATGAGTTGAAATACTCCAACAAGAGCGTTTTTTTGATATCAAATAGTCCTTCCGTATAACTCATCGTTTGAAACTGTAGGAACTGAAAAACTAAGATAGCACGGACACAAAAACTTGTATACCGTTCGGAGTGCAGTCTGGTATCGACCAAATCAACGTTACCTATAGGTGAGTTTTCGAATTAAGAGTTCAGTGATTGGGGGAAAGCGCCTAATTATTTGAAATTCAGATTTTATGTAAACCTTGATTCTGGAACTCGTTTTCGTTAAAATGTATTATTAAAGAAAATAGTAACAAAATAACCGGATTTATCGAAAACCAGGGTGTCAATTGGTCAGTCTAGTTCGGTTTCTGTTGATTGCTATTTTTCACTCCAACTACATTGGTCAATTTACCATTTGGTAAAAAAATCCCGTAATGCTTTTCTTGTCCTGTTTGCCATTCTTCGTTACGATTATCCAAATACGGTTTGTTGATCCACGCTGCCTGTACTTGCCGTTCGAAACGTCCGAGTGAAAACATGTCGTGACACAAGGATGAGATGTTGAGCTGTGCAAACGAATCCAAAGGGAAGACAGGTGGGACGTTTAATGGGGAACAGAAATTTGTTGGACTTCATCTCCCTTAATTATGCTAATTGAAATTCTTTTTTTTTGCAAGCCCCCCCCAGCAGGTGTGGTCCGACTTTTCCCTGTTCACTCTTGGTTCTATCTTTCAGACGAATAGATTATTGCCAGCAAAGGTGTGATTTGTTCTTCACAATTGATTCTTCTATATTCGCTTGGAAATTCCCCTTTCCTATCTGCATAATTATGTATTCGGCAAATCCGTTTGCAGGCTTGATACTGTTAGAATTTCTGGAGAGGAAAACACCATTGCAAGAAAATTTGGATTCAGTACACGTGTCAGCTCTCCACAAATCTTCCTTTACTTTACCGATTTTCTGCGGAGTCTGTGCTTCTGCACTACTCGGATACACAACATGGAATCAGGGGTACGGTCCAAAGTACTGGTCTGGGAGACAAGGCATTTGCAACTCAGAAGATGTTGGTTCAAATGTCTTTCGATTTGGTCACTTCGGAGGAGCACACATTTTGGGGATTTCCGCGGGGCCACGGACCAAGAAAAACAGTTCTTACATTTTCACTCACGTACTATGTTTCGGAATAAGAGAAAAGGTTTATGAATCTGCTAGACTCCAGACCCCTTTCGCCACATCAAATTGGTCATCCCTGAATTCTTGTAACGGTGCATAGGGTAAACTATTTCCGGACAAAAACGCACTACGTACTCAATATGGCTTCAAGTGGTTCGCGGGCATTTGAATGGTGCGCATGACTCCATTCTGTTCATAGCGAACCATTAGTGTGTAGTTCATTCTGTAAAGATTCGGCGGGTAGGATGAAACTCTGCTTTGTAGGCATAAAAAAGTCACGCCCTGATAATTGTAAGCCGTGAAATAATCAAATACTGAAAGGTCCACTAGTGCTTACACAAAATCAGTACTCATTGATTTGACGCCTACTCTTGTCGACATGTTATAGTCACCGAATATTAGCACACCTAATCTACTAAGAAGAGCTGCTTTAATGGATCGGGCATTTTGTCTTTTATTTTGCGAAATAAATCCGCGGGTTTTCGTCAGTTCTCAGTCAACGGATTGTTTATTTGTGAATCGTTGTGCTGGTCCGAATTGCTAACACGCAGTCAAAATCAACCGGACTTCTGGTGCACTAGGTTGTCATATAAATTACCTCATTTATCTATACAAGTTGCTTGACTAAATTGCATGTTGATATTCGAGCCTGTATCAATAACCTTGATCCTAGTATTCCAAACTTTAAACTTAAATGTACAATAACGGCTAAACTGAGAAATTTGCATTTTGGTTTGGAGATATTAAGACTAATCAATTTGTCTTTCAACGCTGCACGATTAATTCCTCAAAGTTTTCTCTTTTAGTCTTTTAAAACCTGGCGAGATTATTGTGCTTCTTGCTGTGGACAGTTTGTTGCAAATATGCCTGACGTTTTGTGTGAGAACCAGCAGTTAAATTTCCCGAAGTTGGAGATCAAGTAAATGGGTTTCTGTTCATGGTATGGAAGTTGTGCTGTGTTCGTGCGAATAGCTTTGTAAAATTTCGATTGCCTTTAGAATAAACGAATTTTTCCGGGTTAATGGCATCTTATCGGAAGACGAACAAGACTCATTGCAACATGGAAGCGTCACGATCACCGTTCTTGATCGCCAAACCAAAATGTGACGTTTAGTGAACAGTAAATTGATGAAAACCGAGTCGTCTAAACTCGGGGGGAAAGTTGTATATGTGCAATTAATAACAAAAGAAAGTGACAGACGAAAAGGTTGCATGGGTTAATTCCAAAATGCCATTAAGTAACCGACAAAATGTTTCCTCAAATCGCCGTTGTTGTTTATCTATGAAATCACTCTCTATGCACATACATAGTATGTGACGTAAAAACCAGTATCGTAATGCACAAATATGGAAATCACCGAACCGAAGAATAGCAGGAGCGTTGGTCTCGCGAGTGTTAATCAGCACAAAACCGGTGGTGTGTTTTCCAGGCAATATTGTTCCCTCATCCATGTGGATTGCTAATCACAATTAAAAAAGAAGCAAAATGCTGTTCAGCCATGGAAACTAAGATATCTCCGGCGTGTTGTCTGGAAACAGTGAATTGTGATTTTGTCTCGTAGTTCTTTCAATACGTAAAACACGTCTGTCAAAAGATGAACCTTTGAAACGTCCCACGACCCGATCGACAATTTGTCTAAATGTTTAAGCAAAAACGTATGGCATCTTGAATGTATCGAAAGGAGTTTGGGTAAACGAGAGTTATGTGAGGAAATCTAAAGTCATGAATTCTGTTACTATTTCACGATGTGATAGTTTTACAAAATGAGAGTCAATATCGTCACCCAGGTATCCCCAAAATCAGACCGCGGCTACGATTCCAATGACGAAAAATTGGTCAGAAAAATGTGGTTACTATTTGACACCATACAGATGGTCCATTTTGTGGATCGTTTCGATTTCAGTTTGTTTTCACTAATCTTTCCTAAATAAATAATTCAAATAGTCTATTCATATTCTGAGCAACTGCTACTTTCTTTCACGTCACTGGGTTTGAGGATCTCATGCATATTCTAAGTCTATCAAGCCTGTGATATCTTAAGACATGGTGTGTGATACCAATGGTAAGGAAGAAGTGCCTATGGAAAATGATGACCATTTCTAGTTGTGATGTGAAAATTCGAGGTGAATGCCAAGGGTTGGACCATATGATAGTGTTCAAATTCCTTTCGAATACCAAGAAATGACCAATACACTAACCACGGGCAAATGAACATCGTTGTCATTTTAAACGCACACACCCACGCTGGATTTTTCACATGGTCTCTATCGTGCCGCCTGTTTACCACAAATCATCTGTCATTTCTCCGAAATCTACAACTTCCAAATGTGCGTGACTTTTCATCCAGTTCTTGTATTTGACATTTCGCACAAAGCTAGGATTTCAAAAATAACATTGCTTGTACAATTGCCCAGACCAACGACATCACGTGATATGCGTGCATGGTTTTACCGGACACAACCAGAAAAGTTTGCCGTTAACACTCGGGGGAATTCAACGATAGGGATAAACTTACTAAATCACGAAGGGAAAACCTGACAAGGAAACCGAAAGTTCCAATGGATGGCGAGTGCCAGGATAATCCAGTAAAACCGGTTGCAGTGCATTGTTTCTGAATTGGGTTTTTGGTATCTATAGTCAACCTAATTAGGCCAGTCTGCATTTGGTCGTCAGTTGCAGCCATGTTGCAGGCAAGCTAATCGCTGGAGATAGATCCCAACCGGATATGTATATATATGGACGATTAGGAAATAGTCAACCCTATTCGACAACATGTCTGATGCTGTGTGACCATACCAATCCGGTTGGTAGGCGGTTGGTCCACGGAGGAAATTTTGATTGAAAATATACAAGAGTCGGTCTATAAAACACATTTTAGCCGATAGAATAATGAAATTCGTGAGATGATTTATTCGGTAAAGTTCAACATTTCGGTTGGAGATCACTTGCCAACCAAGGGGGCTGGAGTTTCACATTGTCGAGGATTATTTGACCAATAAATGCCACTGGTATTGGCTGTACGAATCAATCTACTAGGCAAATCCGTCAGCCCTGCTTGATGACTGACCTTTCAGGCTCCTACCGTCGTCATGACCGCAAATACAACGATGGAAGAAAAAGCGAAGAAAACCTTGTTCGATCATATTGATGCAGTTCTAACCTCGGAGAATGCAGCCGCGAACGGCAATAAGATTGTGGCATCTGTAAACACGGGGCTTGATTGAAAGCGCTTCCAAAAATACATCTGCATAGGCATATGCATATTCAAGTCTTGCCTAAACGCAAATAACAAGTGTTAGGTGTACACTCTTTGGTGTAGTATGTAACAGCATTACAAATCAAATATCGGTGTTTATCCTGTTGTTCATCCGCAAATGACAAATCATTTTAATAAAAATTCCTACGAGCCATGATGTTACCCAGCCGGCAGATATGCTGCAAAAGTGGCAAACGTTTCTATTTTGGACAACATTCATATCTCATCCACGACAAATTTACCAGCTCGTCAGAGAGAACAAGGTGCGATTCATGCACAACGGTTTGACGGGCTGAAAATGTAGCGGAGAATTTACCTCCATAAGTAGAGGTCAGTCGTTATGCGCCAGCGGCTTGTAGCTATGCGTGTCAGTAACGGATAGGTGAAATACCGTCGTGTGGTGAAGTTGAACAATGTCGTTGAGAACCTGACCGATAGCGTAATTGCTAGAACATTTGACTCAGAGTCATTCGTTCCGGGTTCGCGTCACACTTTGGGCCACGGTGCATATGCAATGCTCATGATTTTTAACAGGGATGGAACAGCTGTACAACACTGCTATGGTTTCTTAATTGCGGGTGAAACAAGGGTATCACCTGGTGAAATTCAGTACCAGCAAGGCTTGACATCGATGGGTTTGCAAACGTCCTGAAGTAGATGTTTGGTCATTTTGGTAAAACTGGTTTTGTCACACGAGTCACAAAACTTTATCACTGTGGCTTTAATATACACTTTGCAGATTGCTCAAGAGATCAGATACCTGAGTAAGGCCGCGATATGGTTTTATATAAATCAAACTCTAAAACGAAATGAGATTTTGCATGGTATACATGAAGTAGAAAGAAACCCACCTTCGCATCACTGTGAAAATAAATCTTCCGCCTCCAGTTGTTCATTGTATTTTGATATTTTGAAAAGACCTCACTCATTGTAATCCTACAAGAATGACCAATTTGGGCACTCATAAAAAAAACCCGAAAACTTCTTCCGGGGAGTTCCTACAGGAATGTCGATCTCGTTAGCGTTTGACTGGTTAACACCTACTGAGCACCCACCACATATTGACTCAAAAAGCTGAGATAGATTAGTAAATTCCGTGCATTATGGCTCGGTCATTCCACATCCCAAATCCACTGAAACGTGGGACATTTAAATATTTCCTCCCTGAATTGCACGAGATACCGGTGATAATCTACCTAAAATACGATCAAAGAACTTCTATCCTAAAACCGTTGCGGGAAAATAAGTAACTCTTTGGTCATATTTGAGCGAAGTCTAGTTTCAGCAGAAAAACCTGCGCCTGATGCAGTTTATTCGTTTACAAATGAGTAAATGGTGGCTTCATTTTGGTTTAGAACGCGGGATATATTTGATCAAAAATGTTACCTTGCGCGGCATTTTATCAGTTCATTTTTTCTCACATTGCTGTACTAAAGCATATCACTAGATCTAGGTTACGGGTTCAAGATCGTAATATCAGTGCGTGACAGTGAATTGGCCAGTGCCAATCGCGGAATGTTTGCTCTCCACGTTCCTGGTCTCCGTGACTCTGATTGGCTGACTTTAAGTGCTAACCACGACGAAGTAATACCGTAATTCTGCATATATTTTGTGTATCGATTCACCGTGCCGAGTGCATCTTTTTCTAACTGTCTTTTTCTTATGCATTTATAAAACTGAGGCATTCTTTTTGGACTTCACACGTATATCTTCAGCCACCTTATTCCATCGCAGTTTTGTTGGGGTGATCGTGACAGCTGTTGGATAATTTTTCGAAGTAACTAGAAGTGAATGTCAAAATTAGGTACCTAACTATATAAACAAAAGCATCCATTCGTAGGTATTCTCATTTGGTATTTACCAGGGACTACCTAAAAAAGTATCAAGGGGCTAATTGGAACCATGTGGATCACTTTCGATCTGGTGGATTTTTATCCTGGTATGCTTCTATTTGTCATCGCTTGCTCCCGGGACTGAAATACTGAAAACATATGCGTCAATTCTGTCATAACTTTCCCAGTGTCAAAGTAGATAGCCAATGGATCGGGATCTATCTATATTGCCCGGATATTTGTCTCGATGTTTTGTCGGTGCTTTTTTCGTTTTCACAGACATTCCTTTGTCAGAGCAGAAATTGAATATAGTCTCAGTCTGCTTTGGAAAATCCAAATCCTTATTTAACGCATTTGGCAGTATAGGCAATGTTGGAGTTCTTATTCTAGACTTGTATTGTCGGATGCCTAATTGGTTCAGTAACCATATAATTTGGTGACGATGTTGACCTCATTTGGATGGAGCGTTTGTTCTTTGCTGTATTGCAAGTCACGCTGTTTTAACCGGATTCTGCTGGCAACCAGAATCAGGTCAGAGTACTGGTGTTCCTCCGTGTTTTGTTGTAAAAGCAATATGCGGCACATTTCCGTTAATGATATTGCAGAAACGTTGGACTATAAGTCAAAAGCTCCCCGCAACAATAAGGCAATTAAGTTTACATATAGTAATTATATCGAAGGTTTTGAAGAAGACTACAGAACTCTTTCGGCATTTCCAACAACCGTGAGGTCGTTTGTAAATATTTTCTTCACTGCTTCGGTTTTCTGCCGAGTGATCTTCTATTATTCTAACCGGTCATTACGGATAATAATTAGACCCGATTAGTTCATACTGGTGACCCCCTTACTTTGTGATGATAACATACAGCAAACCATTGATATTGACACGACTGGCTCGGGGTTGGAGATGCCTCAGTCTTAGGCGTTGGTCCCCGGTTCGATGGATCACACTAAGGTGTTTCTCCAACTCACCAATAGTGCTTTGGCTGTAAGATGGGTGCGTGACTTACGTCATTGCAGTTGCTGGTTTTGGTTTAAGGTTTTCTCGTTCGGTTTTGCTCAATGATCAAGTTAATTAATGAATGGGCAGTGAAATTTACGTTTGAAGGTGCGTCTTGCTCCCTTTGGGTTAGAGAAACCGAAATGTGGGATTGAAATTTGCATGAAATAAGGATCGATTTAATTGTGACAGTGAACATCACGTGCGAAATAGCATTTTAGGAACTCATTTGACTGGATCAAACAGAAAGGTTGGCGGAAAGGAGTTCAGAAGTCTTGTTCAAATTAACTGAAATGTCAGAACATACCTGTCTCATCACGTTAAAAAGCCTGAGCATGATTCTTGGAATGGCTATCAAGAAATGGAATTTCGTTGACGAAATTCATCACGCGATAGTGCAATAATTGATTTTGGAGGTCAAACTACTCAGGCTGCTCGAGGTAAGAATAAATATTCTAAAATGATTAGCACAAATTATCTCTAGGCTCGGTGCTATATTGAAAAGATAAAACGAACAACCGTTTACATGAGTTCCTAATCACTTACGAATAACAAGTATTACGATCAGTGAGTTTTCTTGTCTGGAGTTGTCTTCATTCGTGGAAATCCAGTTTCACTTTTAACATTACATAACTATAGCTGTTCACATCTGTGTCCGGGGGAGCTAGGAAATCACCGTGGCAAATTCCAGGTGAGGCGAACATGATTATATCTCAGATTGACTGGTAAGAATCAACAAGTCGGTCAGAACAAGAGAGTAAGATGTAATTTGGCGATAGAACAAGTGAACATTCCATTGTTTGTGAGCAATTTATGCTAGCTAGTAACGATCAATTAGTCACGTGTTTGGTGTCTATTATTTTACTTTTGTCCCTGTAAACCTGACGTCACACGTAAAGTAGTCGTTTCCGAGTGAGCTAGTTTACCGTTTGTTTTAAGCTATCATCTTTCGATTACATACAGTGCACGTGACTGTCAGTAACACAGTAGCGGTTAGATGAATGGATTTCAAAGCTTACTGGTAAAAAGTGACCTAGAAATGCTGTTTTGTCCGGGAAAAGTAAGTATGCTGTACACATATGTGCAAACAAACTAAGTTAAGAATACCAACGAGAACCAACCGAGAAAATCAGCCAACTCTAGTTACGTTCGTAATACCAGCATCAAACGCACTTGTTGTTCAACGCAGCAGCATTGTTTTGCTAGTGTAAAGTTCCCTATCAGCAGTTCTACCGTGGGGTTTTGCCTTCAAAAACTGTCGCTTTCGTCGCTAACCCGTGTGAATATTTCATGCATTAGTCTGCTGTACGGCACCGTACGAGGGCGAGACATCCGAAATCCGAAAAACATCCTTAAGCAAAACTATGAAAAGCCGACTGGGAGCAGAAAACGTGTTTGTTCAATGTCCGGCGGAATGTGAGTAGCCTAAGAGTATTGAGCGGTCCGCGTTTGGGTAAGATGGAATTTTGTACTGACCGAAAAGAAGACTTGATAAAGAGGACCACCATTCATGAGAAAAAGTCAAATTTTTTCACCCTAAGCCGCAGACGTATGTCTCCTTCCAATGGCCTTTGTGGTGCACATACGTATGCATCCATATCCCGTTCGGGAGAAACCGTTTTTACCGGAAACTAAAGTGATCATATTCTGTCAATTTCCTGAGGCCTTCGGATTGTCATGAATCAGGTCGGCGAGAAGAAACCGCTTGGCTGTGTCGGTTTCGTGGGATGGCACTTCAGTAGCTAGATAAACATAATCATCAGCATGTTTGTGCGGCGAAACATTTCAATTTCCTTGTCGTTCTCCGTGTTTCGAAATACGCTCGTTTGCTTGCATGAACCGGATGTGGAAATCAGCGAATCTAGCGCACTTGGTACTGCTTGAAAATTCCCACTGATCACGTTGAGAAAGCACAATTTGGCGAACGAGCTCTTTCTCTTTGATTCATACTCAAGCCATTAAATCACAAAATATTAGGAAGAAATGTTGGGAGGGATTAGATTAATCAGATAAAAGGGGAAGGGATTTGTTGCGCTACATATTTGACCCAAATAAAGGTGAACTTGCTGTGTTAATTGTTTCTCCCTAATATATTGTCATTTAAGGGCAACTCATAATGTTTCCAGCAGAGGACACAATGTGCACGGTGGACTGCGTTCTGAGCCCGAGAATCGTTTCGTGAAAGTGGAACAGAACACAAGTTTTTTTCTCCATTCAGGACTGAGGCCTGTGATCTGCTTCAATTTTTTTATAGGCGGCATGGTAATGATGCGGCACTCTGAACGGCACTGAGGGTGCTAGGTGTTGGTGAAAAACAGCTGAGCTGGTTTGGTTTTTGTGGGTACTTCGTCTTTTCGCCAGTATTTTGGTCCGCTTCGGAATCATAATTTCCAATTACGATTGAACTAATTCAAAAATCCCCACGGACACATGATCATTTAAACAGTTGGTAGCGCAATATACTACTGAGAGTGTGTGATTCACATGGATGCTTACCGAGCAAAATCGGACGGTTCGAAAGGTATGAAATACCGTCCAGTAAGGCCAAGGACTTGATCCAGGAACAAAACAAATAGAACAACAGGAGTCTAGAGAAAGTTACACTGGGAACGTGACCGGCGAGTCTTATTTAGTTCCAAGCCAGGACAGGCGCATTAGTGTAACGTCGAAGTCGGCTATCTGGTGCTTACGGTCACATTGTACAGTCCATCTGCTTAGAGCTAATCGACGATTACTATTCCAGAGTGAACTATCCACCAAACTCTGTGACCTGCGACCGTCCGCTAGCCAGGTAGATGCTCCATCAGTCATTTCACTTTGATTTCCTGTGTCCACACCTAGATAAGTAGTGTGCAAGTTGCTTTTCTGTTCACTAAAACATGGCTAGTGTTGCCCTCTTAAGCAGTTCACAAAGGCATGAAGCTTGAATCGCAGAAGATTAAATTAGAAAAACCACCGAATGCATTTCAAAACCGTGTTTCGCGACCACGACAAACGAAATCTGTTCATTTACTTAGTTACTGGAGAGAAATGACGATACAATGCCTAAGCAGTGAAGAAGCATTTGTGAAAGTACTGCCCAGTCATTTTGCAGACCTTGGCCTCATGGAACAGGTAGCATTGGGTGTTTTGTTTGATGCAAATTTCCTGTCCACGCTAGATATTCCGATAAAGTCCTTTGTCTTTTTTTCTATCACCAAAAAACAAGAAATCTAAATTCAGTCGCAAAATTCGACACTCAGAAAAACTCCCAATGCGGTGCAGGAAGCGTCCGGTTACTCGATAGGGGTTAAACAAACTTTTGAGGGAACTGCCGCATGTGTTCTCGAAAGAAAGTAGTGCCTGCATACTAATAATTATTTAATAGCTATGATTGTGCATATATGCATGCGGTTAACTGACGGCCAAAGTACCTGTACCCATAGCTGTTGTTGTCCCATTCAAGTTGCCGCACAACCCTAATTTCAAGAAAGAATCAACCATTGGATCACCTGCAATATAACGGAGATTGAAATGGGAAAATTTTGTCAATAAATTTGGCAAGAACATTCAAGAGACCAAAGCTGACCTTTTGCTTTCTCGCTTCTGTGGAAAGTCATTGGATGCTAGGTCCATAGGTCCGTGGATAAACTATACCAATTTCCTGCATTATTTCGAAATTGTCTAAACATTCGCGACTGGGTTAAAATAAGTCACTATTTCACGCGAGACCTGGCAAGTACACGTCTGTACGCAAACTGTCGACCAATGCAAAGGAAACAGTTGAACCTTTTGTAGTGCATGATAACCGTCATGTTTATGCGTGATGGATTATATTTGAAATCTATATAGACGAGAGCTGGATAAATTGACAATTCCAAATATCTTTCATGCAACTCCGACCATTGTTGACGTGATTCTAAAATAATGAAGTAGTTCATTAATTGGCAACCGCTGTGTGATAAACCGAATAGGAACGGGAATAAATGGAACGGGGTGCTGATTGACCGACAAAAGTAATTATTTGAGTTTTTGTTTGATTTTTGTAAATTCTATGGTCATCCTTATTTGAACGGTAGCCCAATAGCATACGGTTGGCTCCCCTTTGGACCACATACCCACAATTCATCTGTCGAGATGTCCACGTCAGGTCTACCGTGTACTGATAACCGTAAACTACCAATAGGAACTAGGGAAATGTGCACAGGAGCATTGATACTCGTAGAATCTTATCGATTGTGCTCAACAGCCACACGATTTCATGCAAAGGGAAAAGAATCGACCGGTGGTAATGGCATGTTGAAAACAGAAAACGCGATCACATCCATGCAGGACAAAGAAGCATTGCCACATTTCTAGTATCATATCAGTTTTAGAGATATTTTCCGAAACTTTCACCGGACGATCATAATAGGAGAATAATAAAGGTGACATATCGGTCCACCTGAAATTCTATTTCTCGTCAACTAACGGCTTGTCAACATCTGGCCAGCAAATAGTAAAAATAGTCTGAAGTTGTCTAAATGTACATTGGTCATTTTCACGAGCGCAATGTAGTTTGAAGCTAGTAAGACCACTGAGAACAACTGCATAACAGGTTTGCCAGTGCTTGGAACCCCTAAAAAATCGTTTGGTTTGTCGGGAATATTCTATCATATGGTCTGCACAGATTTGGTCACATCATCACCATTATCATCCTTTTCAGTTTTGTTCACCCGTCGACTGCCGGTATCAAGTAAAGTCAAACTAAGGCACACACGGACACAAATACTAAGAACCAAAAATACCGACCTTCAGGGCAAAAGCTTCGGACAGCTTAGATTTTGAGTATTGTGCTTCTGTCATCGAGTGACTGTACAGAAAAGAAGTGCAACCTACTTTATATACAAAATAGCGCAGAATAATTAAAATATATAGATTCATTTACTATCTGAGTTTTGTAACCCTGATGTCATATGCACGGGTGACTTTGTGTGCTTTTATTTGGAGCATGCATGAAGACCGCATCACAACACTTCAATCACGATTCTAATTTTTACATGATAAAAGTTTGTCACGACAGGTTTTCTGTTTGGATCCACGTTTATGTTTGGGGGGTTCCTCGGCATGAAAGTTTATTATTTATAGTTGCAATTTCGGCATGTCAAGTGCACGGAGATTCAACAACGGTGGATCCACATATCAAATTTTATGTGAAAACTGTACCCAGGAATACTGTACCGCACATCGTTTACGCTGCATTTATTTAGGACTACTTTAACAATTTCAGATGTTAAACTTTCATTGAACGCTAATTGGAGAGTGTTATCGATCGAAAAGTAGTTGATGAAAAACTCTAACCAGATGTAACAGTAATAATTCAGGACCTCCTGGCTGAGACATGATTGATTATGTTTGTGTATGCCAACATTCGGGAAGTGAAAGTCTTATTAGCGTAAACTCTTGATGACCTATAAGCACTCGTGCTATTCTGTGCGCGATTATCTGGGCTAAGTTTGTCCAATATATCAATGAAATGGCGTAGTGGTGAGAGAATGTCTAACTCATATCCTCTGATCTTATTTCTTACGCTTGATATAGACGACCATTTAGCTTTATAGATGTAGTTCTGAGTGGCAGGTATGATAATCTGGCACAGCGATCAGGGAAGAGAAACCCAACGGGAGGTGGACAATACGTCCAATTGTACATGTTCGTGGGATATAGCAGATAGTTCCTTGAATATGGCAAATTCAGCTCGTAAAGAAACAGTACAAAATAAACCGTGGTTTATTTAAACGCAAGTGATAAATCTGAGTTCATATCGGCTCTTTTGTGGATGCTCAACCAAATAGCTGTTGCACGCAATTTTTAATGATTTCGTGGACAAAAGTTTTCACAAATGCAAAAAGAAGCAAGTATGTAAAATCAAATTGGTGACTTTAATTGCTAATTGAACCATCTAGCAAGCGTTTACGGTGGATTACTACCATACAACTAGTGAGTGAAAATTTACATCACAGTCACGCTGGATTTCACCGACGATGTATTTGTTATATGGCCAGACGAGGGGTGAAAGTGTTACGGTAGGCGAAGGCTTTGAGGATTGAAATTTGTGCCTGACTTTCTGCGTTTTTTTTCAAACGACTGGGATCTTATTTAGATTGCTGTTTAACCGATGTATTGCTGGAATTGGATCAAACGAATTTGTGGGTAAGTGATTTGTAGCCTGTTCCCTTCTCGGGCAAGTTTAAGACAGATGCACACTGACTAGACCCTATAAGGTCCATTATCTTACGACTCCGTGTTAGGGCCAAGGTACTCGGGCGGATATTCTAATTTTCGACTTGGATTCTCCGCGTAGGAATTCTGGCCACAAAATCGGTGCCCTAGTTCTTGAATTTCGGAATTGGTGTAAAAGCATCAAACATGCAACATCGTTATTTGCCAGACATGTTCGACTCTGATCATCTCACGACTCGCTGGACAAAAACAAATCGGTCTTGCAAAAGTGCCACCAGCATCCAGCTTCACCTGAAATCGTCTGATTGTCTTTCCGTTGTAATGTCCTAAAATGTTGGAAAGATTTTATTCCCAAATATTTTTGTAACTGTGACAGTTTGCCATAGTTGCTTCAAACAAGCGCCAAGTTTACCCATCGAATGCAACTCTGATCCGAAATATGCACGACGGTCGTGGTCATGTGGGTGTCCTCGCAGCCCAACTTTGTGCTAGCTATCGGTTTATTGTAGGGGATTTTGCAATCAGCTTTTTGCACAATAACAGTGTGCTGTATCAGTAAATAGGTATTAGTTATTCCAAGCTCTGTCCTTTGAAATATGTTGTTCAAATCCACCAGTGATTACTTGGATAAAAGTGACCAAACATCGGCAAGTACTTCCGGGTTGGTTTTCGGTTGTTTGACTGCTTAGACTCTAATAAATTGAGTGTCAAGAAAACATTGGCTTGTATGATTTCAATTTATGGGAATTAGATGGCGTTTAAAAATGCCACATTTGTCACATTCACATGTCTGCTTCATTGGCTGCTAACAGACCAAAATCGTGCAAAATGACTGCAGAATTAGAGGACAACAATGTATGAATATTTATCGAGCAAAACAACCATATCTTGTTTAAAGTGATCCGTTTCGTTTAGTAGTTATCCGATTGACCTTTGGAATGGTTCATCAACGATGACATCGCCTGCATCGTCTGAATGAACGGTCAAACTCTGATCTCCCTCCAAGAATCAGATAGCACATGATAAAAGCTGAAAGCCTGTTCTGACGCGGTTAACTGTAAACATCCGCAATGAGTAAACTTGGCGTCCATGAATATTCATCTTAATTTAATCATTACCCTTCGTTCAATGTCCTACTGTGAACACTTCCCAACTGCATGAATGACGAATTGCCAGTCTGAAACTCATGTGTTCCACAGCAAAGGTAGACTTGGACTTCGTGTCCAGCATCTACGTAGTCTGCAAATTGAATCGGTACACTGACCGTCTAAGCAAACAGTACCTTTTATTCATTGACTAAATTGGAAGAGACGAAAGCAAGTGCATCGTCGAAACCGACCACTGATGTGGGACTTCATAATCAGGGACGGCCGTGGCCAAGCGGTTAGGGTCATGGCGTTTGAATATCAAGTTCGCGGGTTCAAATCCTCCCAATGCCGGTCAAATTCGCACTGAGCAGCCTTCTGTTGGCCTCGGTTCCATTCCTGAAAAATTATTGTTTCATTAATAAAGGAAGTAAAAGACAGAAGACAAATGGTACACCGATCTCAACCAAACACTGGATTCCATCAGGGTTGCATTTAGCGGCGCACTACCGAGTCAGAAACTCGTGAAAACACACTTTCTGCGTTTTTTGTTCAAGGCAAAGTACCTTGTTTGATCAGTAACATTCATCTTCGTGAAATTCATGCAAAACAATTGCAAAAACAACGGAATCACGTATTGGTTAACTCCAAGTTGGTCAACTCACGAAGGTGCAATTCGCTGTTTTTAAATAGGATAAAATGCGGACGAAAATTTTTAACCAGTCTCCTACCAAGTTTTTCACTTTTAGTTGCAAGTAGTATTGCTTGCTGATGAGAGAACAAAAATTTCCAGAAGCACACGGCTGGCTTTGCGGTTATTTCCGCTCATCAAATGCACGTGCTCAATCGTCCACGAAACTGAACACTCCAGTACGGGTCATGGAATCAGAATCTGCTTTGAATTTAACAACCAGCACGGAGATTTGTAAATGAATTCATCATCCATGTACACCCCTACCAAGTCAAACAAGATTCCGATACAAAAATTTCTTGCTAATTTAAACAGGTAACCGAACTGTAGGATTAAAAGTTAAACGACTTTTTCAAATTTTATTGATTTGGTGTTAGATTAGTGTTCGCATGAACCATGACCAAAACGGGTTGGAAATTAGAATAAAGCAGAACACATCCAAAACCTTTGACGATTTCGGGTTTGGGAAACAACGCGGAATGATGGAACACGAGGATTTTGGATTTATATAATGGAGGATGTAAAACGTTTGGGATACAATGAAGAAAAACTGCTAAATGCCAAGGGTACGACCTGATCTAATGTAAACCCAAGGAACATAAAACTTCAACTGATTTGAGTTATGTGATCAAAACACCACAGGTGGTTTGCAAGGCATGGCGTCCATGAGACAGAAAACGAAAATCCGTTCGATAATCTAAATTTCCGTATGCACTTAGGGGCACTAACGATTTCCGTGAAAAACCAACAAGGATGAAACATAATCCAGAGAAGTCAGCAAGACTGCATCTTAAACCTATCCATTACACACTGTCGTGCAGAATCTTACAAGGTATCCTGCGAGTATTGACTTGTTTCCTATGCAACCACTTTTGTATGCCAACTCTAGATTCGTATATGGCTGAAGATTACGTTGATTAAAATTCCCACTTGCAGAGTAACCACGCTCCCCTCGGCCAGGTTTCTGTGTTGTATCGGTAGCATTATGTTCACATGGTTTCCTTCATACATTCACCTGGTCGCTGGAACTATTCTGACCCTAATCCATGAGCCTCCGTTCACATCCTCATTCTGAGTTACCCAATACGATCCCCACAAGAGGTCACGAGGTGATCGATACTCGAATCCTCCTTTTTTGACACGTTTGTAATTTTCACATTGGCTGACTGACCATCGGACTACAATAAGAACACGCAACCCATTGAGTCTTCCGTCCACCCTGGATTCGGGAAATATCAGATTCGGGTTTTCTCTAATTAGACAGGACTGACCCACTGGTCCCGGCTGCTTTCATCACATAAACATTTGTCATTTACATTTGCATCTGTGCCCGCCATTAGCGCCCTCAAGCCGTCCAGAAACATTAGCTCAACATTTACACAAATTTTGCATTTTTTGCGTTTTGTTATCATTACTTGAATCACTACCTACTGTTTGGAGTCTCTATTTGCCCGGGGCTTCACTAACCGTGCTCAATCGTTCTGTCATGTGCCGTTCACTAATTCATTTGAAGGTCGAGCCAATTAATCATCTTTTTTCTCTTCCCGATTAAATTTGAAGGTCCATGTGTTTACCTCTCGTGCTACATTTCCGTCACTCCATCCAAGACTAATTCTAATTTCGGCTGCGGATTTGAGAGATACATCATTTAATGGCGAGACTTGATGGACCGTCGATAATCAGCGCGGCTGGCCTAATAGCCCAACTCACAATGGTCGGTTCCGGGTTCACGTCCCAGCTGAAGCGTGGTGAATTTGCTCAGTTAAGGATTACTAAAAGGAATGAAAATGCTCCACAGTGCTTTTGCCATTTTTCGTGGTAAGGTAGACTTTGATATCGCATGAATTTGGCGAATAAGCTCGTTTTGAGTGATTGGTACTCATGCCATTACATCACAATATATATATCGACAAAAATTTTTACTACAGGAAGGAT
>LUCM01000896.1:0-66493 GCA_008360955.1 Fasciolopsis buskii | reverse complement strand
ATCCTTCCTGTAGTAAAAATTTTTGTCGATATATATATTGTGATGTAATGGCATGAGTACGAATCACTGAAAATGTGCTTGTTTGCCAACTTGTGATTCCTAACAAGGATGAAACAGCTCTGCAGTGCTTCCATGGTTTCTTTATGGTTAGTTGAGCGATCATATCACATGGTCAATTATTCCATGAAAACATTCAATCTCCTAGTACTAAAATATGCAAATTAATCAAGCTCTTTAGGTCATATCCAAAGCCTTCGTCGTACTTAGGCTACCTGCACATAAGTCAACTATCAGTAGGGGTCGATGGCTGTGAGCTAGCGGACAGTAACCGTGCAAATCAGTCACGAATATGTGCAATATTATCATGTGGTGAAGTTGGACAAACCGTTCAGAGCCTGCCCGGTAGCGCAATGGCTAAGGCGTTTGACTCAAATTCGTTCGTCCCGGGTTCGCGTCCTTGTTGGGCGCGGTCCATGTGCAGTGCTCATGATTCCTAACAAGAATGAAACAGCTGTACAATGCTTCCATGGTTTCTTTATAGTGAGTTGGGTGATGATATCACATGGTGAACTATTTCATGAAATTTTCTTATCTCAGTGGGAATTTTCAAGGAATTGCATGAACCCTTTGTAAATTCACACTTCATCTCCTACCAGTGTAAACCTTCTGCAAATTATTCCAAATACTCGGTTGTTCAGTCTCTTGTTTTCCCTTTCTTCTAATTCTATGTCAGCCATCTCGGTGTTGCTTAACTGAACCACTGATTGCTTACTGCTGTTTTTTTTATTCTACTCGTTCACGATTGTAAGGTATGTTATTTAATGTTTAATC
The DNA here is from genome assembly GCA_008360955.1 of Fasciolopsis buskii. Taxonomy (NCBI): domain Eukaryota; kingdom Metazoa; phylum Platyhelminthes; class Trematoda; order Plagiorchiida; family Fasciolidae; genus Fasciolopsis; species Fasciolopsis buskii. The sequence continues at coordinate 65,662 of LUCM01000896.1, read as the reverse complement.
TTATTCTTTTTCTGGATAGTAACTATTGACTACCCAAATCGTGCTCTCTGTTTGGAATACGAACAGTGCTCAGCAAACCACTCACTAATCCGAAAGAGTTCCGCAGCATTTTTTTAGCTAGTGCGATTTCTAAGAATCCTGAGGTGACAAGAATATCGGAATTATCATTCAGCCAACAGTCATGAACTGATTTCGAACTCCTAACGTAACGATAATAATTGTGCAAAATTGGAGAAAAAAGAAAAAGGGTTTAAAAAATTGCATCCTCAATCATTTGATTAGATGGAGCCTTAGGAATCGGATGACATTTGTTTTACTCCCTGTTATTCATTGTCTCGAAGATTGTGATGACAGTCTGTTAATCTTAATTTACAAGTCAAACATTCGTGTGTAATTGTTACGTTTTGTGCGACCAAAGGAGGTACCGGACAGGGAACTATATCAAATGCAAAAGCATGCGATGTGTCATTTCGTGTTATAATTCTATGACTATGTTCTTAGTAATTTTCACCATGCAATTCATCATTTGTTGGTCGATCAAAATTCGGATTGTTTTACTTTCCCCGCACAGGAACAACAAAACGAGTTTCGGGTAAGGCTGAGATGTAACAGGTTGAAAAAGTTTATTTGTCAACTTATTATACTGATTAAATAATCCTATTTTAGAATACAGTCGGAAATGTTTTCACCGTCAACCCTTCTTTTTTCGGCTTCGGTGAAAGTATGCCTGAAAGTACTAACTTCGATGTTCGCACACTAGCACGATGGTGTGTGCATTCGCCCTGCTTACATTCATGTTGTAATCCGGGAATAAGGGATTCTTATCACTGGGTTCTGCAAAATCCTGCCCTATTAATTTCTCTACTTTGGAATGACCTGACGGTTACCACAAGAACGGTTTGAGCTGAAGCTTACGGCTTCGAATGATTCTGTTACTGAAAACATGTTTATGCCTCAGCCATTTGTTACCTTTGAACCTCTACTGATTTTGTTATGTCCCTGTATCATTATTAAAAAAGCCCAAAATAGAGGAGTATGAGAAGAACTCTGTAAACGGTTCTTCGAATGCAGTTTTGTCACTGAGGAAGTCAAATGGTTGATGATGGCAAATCCAAAGACCAGTGGAATAGAAGCTAAATGTTTCTTGGATTTATCAGAACGTAGGTAATCTGAAAAAGCGTCTAAATCATTAACAAGCTTCAGCATTCAAACTACTTTGCAACACTTCACGGAGTTTGCGTCCATTCGCGACAGTTCCTGCTTGTAGTCAAACCGGTTACATTCATTCTACCACTGTTTGGATTATTAACGTTCATGGATTGAAAGAAAGTTGGATTGGCATGTCGTCGAAATTTGGGCATCTGGCCTCGTACGTGAACAAGTTTCGTTTGGAGTAATTTGATTTTTCTACACACGCACACACACCCAAGCACACGTTCGCACACAATTGTTCTTCTTCTGGTTGCCTGGCCGAGCAGAATCTAAAGCACATGTTCACGTTCCACGGAAGGTGATGAGGCATAAGGATGCGTGATTATCACATAGTTAGACGGAAAGAGACGCATTAAAATGGGACGCGATTATCGTAAACTCGTTCTTGCGCACACAGCAATCTTCGGACAGTGGGGTAGTTGGACAGTACAATTATATCCACAGGTGTTATCGAAAATAAAGCTAAAAATAAAATTTCACAGAACACACTTCTCAAGTGCAAATTAGTTGGGTCTTTTTGTTTAACATCACCATCCTGTACACATTATCTCCCAAGTCCAGGGGCACGATTCACATGGGACGGAAAATTTCCAGTTTCAGTAAAATAATCTTTTGCAGGCATTTTGCAATCCGGATAAACGAATACAAGAAATATCGATTGCAAGATAGTAGATAGCCTTGATGGTAGAGTAAACCTGCCTGACCTATTTTTGGAATAGTAAAGTGAAACAAAAGAATATCCGGAATATAACAAGTTGTGTGGCCAGTGACTCAACCGAGGATATCACAAAATGGACCCAGATTATTTGGCTTCACGGGCAATAGGTCGAATAATCTAGTAAATCGAGTTATGAAATTTTCAGCTGCGGTGATCTTGTATACATTCAAGCGTGATAAATTCATTCCCGTCTAGGGTTTTCTGTCCGATAAACGTGAGACTCTGAGACCGTCCGTGATGAACAACGAATATCCTACACATGCACAATTAGGCTTTAGTCGAAATTAAGATGATAAGAACAATTGGAACATTTTTTTGATTATTCCCAGGACTGCGAAAACAGAAACGCCAATTATTCGAACAGGATTGGTGTTTACAAGAGTAAAGCTCATGGGTTTCGCATATATTTTGACGAGTGGGTTATCGACTCCGCAGGCAAAATATCAGTTACTCCTAAATATATAAATATGTGAACAAGAAAATTAGAAAGCAAGGTTTGGGATTTTTGGTTGTGGTCTGCGTTTTGCCTTCTCGTCTAGAACGTTCCGTTATCGGAAATTACTTTTTAACCGACGGATCAATGATGATAGTCTTAAGAAAATCACTCATGTACTCTGACGTAGGAAGACGTGAGTATAAAGTTGCTTATTACGCGGCACTCAACGGGAAGACAGACTTCCCTCCCAAATGTTAAATTCATACTAGCAGTAAATTGTTCGAAGTGGCATCATATGATGCCAAAACTGTTCAACGTTCTTATTAACCAAACTAAGCTTGACAATAGACGACTAAGCAGTTAATGTGTTTGTTTTGGATACTACGGATGTAGTTGTACAATAATACAAAATCAAGTTCGTCGAAAGAGTAAAGTCCGTGAACGAAATTCAATTGGGTCTCCCGAGTCCAAAGAACGCGTCAACCTGAAGTCAAGGCCCAACTGGAGTCCATGAGTAGGTTGGAATCTCATTGAAGTCAAAGAGTTTTGTTGATCAGATAACTCAACAATCACTTCATCTGTCAAACAAATTTCACAACTAAAAGTTTCTGCGTATTTCGTCTTCCAGCGCCAAGGGTTGCTAGAAACCAACTTGAAACTAACATTTCGGAAGCTCCGTTCTGTTACATCTCTGGGAGTTTTCTGGGATAAAACATTGCGGAAATGCAGTGGAAATGTCAGTAATATTTACAACCGGGTTGTATCAAATAGCCGTGAAGATAATTATTAATACTCACTGGTTAATTGGTAAGAATCTTCGTCCCAAATTATCAACACAACTTGAGAAAAAATCCGGGAAAAAATAAGTCCTAAAGTAGTTTGATTATTTTCACTTTGGAATTGTATAAGTTTTGGTCCGGCAATGGTCAGCTGAGACAAGCATCAGCTAAAGTGATGAAACAGTTATTCTCGTGGACTACTTACCTTAAGCGGTTTTTCACATGGCTGCCTAGTGATACGGGGTCACTTAGTTACAGATTTTTCGGAAACAGCCTTTCAGTGTCATGAAGCGATCGCTAGGTGCCTAATACCTGGATTTGCTTGCTCGAACTAGGACGCCGGAGCTGAGGGAGACTGACGATATTTTAACACTCGCACCAAAACTTGCTACATGCAAAGCAGCGAAATCAGTATCTGTGCCTGCGGTTGGTACTGAATCGCAGTCTTCATCACTCAAATCAAAAGACCGGTAAAATGTGGCGACAAAGCGTCGACCAAACCAATGGGCAATCGGAGTAAAAAAAAGAGTATTAATCACAAAAAAACCACTAAGAGTCTTTTTAAATCGTTTGTTTTCATGGCCATTTGTTACACAACTCGGAAGCAACTGTTTCCGGCTAGGTAAATGCATTTAACAAAATTATTTAACTTCATTACCGTATTTTTAACGAGGCTGCATCATGTACCTCAGGGGTTTTATAAGAAAGAACTTACAAAATATCCTGGTGTAATAGATTTTCAGTTCTTACGAAGTTCACCACATGAGTTTTGCTATGCTTTGTGATGAAAGCATTAGCATTGGCTTAGCGTTTTAGGACAAAATTTGCTCACTGGCATTATAAAAATAACCAAAATCTGAAGAATTAGGTGCACACATCGAATGTAGACTCTGATTATTCAAGTATTACAATATTATTAGAAAAACTACCTTTTTATACTATGCTCTCTGTGAAATCAATTTTGCGCAAATGAAGGTAAAACAGTCAAGGCATTTGATAACAAAACGTCAGTCAGTTTTCGTAATAACAGCTACTTGTCACCAGAGGGAAGAATTTCGTTTACTCTGCTCTATGAAAAGTAAAACTTTATAAGTTATGGTGAGTAGATTATAAAATGCACCATGTATGGATCTGGATGAAAAGACAACCGTTTAACTTTTGTGGATATTCTATTAACCAGATATCCGTAAAAACGCTGCAAACCAGCATCTACCGCAAGGCTGCTTGCGATGGACGTTGGTGGCAATTTTCTAGTTTTACACCTGTCACTTATAAGCGGGAATTAGACTGGACTCTCTTCAGCGGCGTGAAGGAGATCTGCACCCATGGTGAAGTGGAGCACGAAGAAGAGTTCATAAAAGGACGTTGTCGCCCAGTGTTTATCCAGCAAACTTAATCAAACCACATCGGACTGAGAGGAAGCCATGCGGAAAACCGACCACCGTAGAAAACGAACCGAACTTTTATTGTCTTGCAACGTGGATGTGACCACTTATTCATCCAAATTAATAGAAATCTCTAATCGGTTGTTAGAGAGAAGTACCAAAACCACCATTCCATCTATTACAAATGATCAAAAGGCTTAACTTTCAGAAACGCTCAAGCTGTCTTGTTGAACCCAGTGTATCACAAGCTAGCTATCTATCAGTTTATATATAGTTGCGATGGCACAAACATTGGTAAAACGCATAGCTGGTTGACTCAACGAATTAAGAGAACATACCGAAATCGTTGCCGAAGTCCATGATACTGCTGAAAAATCTCCGACCTCTTGGACTGCGAAGTCCTCTATTGCATGGGGGCACAAAGTTGACATAACTCAGTTTTTCAAAGCACTAGTGCACAATGCAAACCCCAGACTGTCGGCTTTCATTGAGCTTATGCTAATCAGCATGTCTTCGGCCAGCGCACAGTGCATAGTAATGGTTCAGCTTAGGTATTATTCTACCTTGGTTTTACCCACATGATCGCATTCCGTTTGGCATTGCATTTCACCGGTATTCATGAAGCTTAGTCTATTGTACTCTTGAAAATACATTGTCGTTGAATTGTAACGTTTTACATTGGTAATCAGAAACAATGAACAGGATAAATACGACTAGCGATACAAGTCTTCATTTCGATTTGGCTGACCGGATAATTCGGATGCATTACTGTAAATTTAGAAATAGCCAGCTGAATTGCTTAAATGAATCTTTGCCACAGATTTTTGTCAAACCAGCAAAATGTTACATGACGATAACATCAAGACACCTAACAATCGGGCGAGAGCTAATTGTTAGTCAACAACATCTCGGCGTATGGCGTGTTGCTGAAGCGCGCTTCTTTTTGCATTCTATTTGTAAGTAATACTGTAAATCTAAAATATTCCGTGTGATTTTGGAAATCTTGGTTTTGTCACATTTGCTGAGCTGCCTGGAAATGAACCACCTTAGACGTTTGGGGGTGTTTCTGTATTTTCAAAAGTAGCCAAACCCCATGAAGCGATCAGCGATCCATCTGGCGATGCTTCAATTGACTCGCAATCAACTCATCTTTATGGATATTCATTCCCGTATGCGCATGGCCGTGATGTCAAAATGCCTTTGATGTGTACTCACAAGCATTGCTTGTCTTTCTAACCGCAACGCGGTGAGCAGGGATTTTGTGCACGTGCAGATCACGTGCAAAGATTAGTCTAGCCGTACTTAATCTAGCGGACAACTTTTGTCACTGGTCATTATTTATTCTTTGCCGATGAAAAAGCGCCGGAATATGTATTTAGGCATTGTGTTCTTATGCCTCAATTTTGCATGTTTGTCTGACTGCGTGCACAATTTTGAAGGCGGAGAGATACATGGAAAACTTGTCAAGATAATGGTTTCTTGCCCTTTTATTTTCCCTTATTCATATATCGAAATAGATAAAATACATTCGCGAATGAGAAGGCGGTCAGCTGAATGTTGTCAGCTGAATTTTCTCCCTCCCCAAATAGGGTGATTATAACCCGAGACATTCGTACAGAATCACCAGGATGCCCATCGTTTTTATACTACCAAACAAACTGAAGCACGTTTTTTCTGACAACGGGAAACTTAACATAAACGTATCCATCACCGAAGACAACCAGTTTCTTTTATCAGCTTGAAAACTCCGGTAACTCTGTATCACGTCCTCGTTTGGGATATCACTTGTGAATTTTTGTGAGAAATAGCGTTCACTTGCATAAAGCTTGTTTGTCTGTTTTCTGTTTCCCAGTAGCATCATGTATCACTCTAATTACGTTCTATCTAAACGATTCACCGGATTCAATCCGAACCACGACGTCGGCAATTTTGTGGGTTAATCTACGAACTCTCGTGTATTGATACAGGACACCGAATCTTAGCCAACACGGGGGATTGACTGTGAGTGTTTCATTGCCAGCGGTAAAATAGGCTGAGCTAGAATATGTATACCCTCGTAAACTGTAATTAGGGGTACATTATTGTATCGCGGTCTACTATTTGGTGAATGTAATGCACCAATGCAGACGGCATTCCCCGAGCTTGAGTGACCAATCGCGGAAGATATAACTGATCGCGAATTGTAGCAGTCGAGAAATTGCCGATTTGTTTCCACATGACGCATCTGACAATCATAATCTAACGAACAAAATGACCAAGGGATTAAAGCCCCCCTCCCCCCAAAAAAAATTTTCCTTCTGGTCAACGGTAACAGCAGTAAAAAGCACATTTATGATAGTTTACTGCCTATTTTTCTTTTTTTCTTGGAAGAGGTTCCCGTCAATATTTAAATTTCCGTTCGAAATTAGACGTTTTCTGTTCTAAATCTATCTGTCACCTGCACGATTTGATCGTAAATCTTGAGCAATCATTGTGACATGAACTGTTACTAGCTTAAACAAAGCTTTCACTAGATCAACATGTGTAATCCGAAAAGCCTTCAATGATCTAACAATAGATGCTGATTACGACCCGAAATAGATGACATTTTTATTGTGCATTCAGTCTCAAATGAAGGTAAAAGTATTTCAGGCAATTGTTGAATAAAGTTGAAGATTTTGATTTTGAAAAAAGCAAAAGCAGCTCCAAATGCAGTCAACTTGTCCTTGTCTTTCGAGTAGCAGATTACGGGCTGCGGTTGGGTAAATAGTTGCTTAACCTGCTTTTGATTTGGCTCAAGGATACAGGTGCTTTATTCAAAGCAAAACGCACGGGTGCAACGTGACCCCTAATCTTGATCCCGCGAGCTGGTGAAAAAGCTGGCGAACTTTTGCTTATAATGCAGATGCCGGCAAGGATCAGATGAGTGAATGAGGTTAGTTGCTGTCAAAGTAATTGTGTTTTGCACAACACGTGATTTGCAGTTAGACTGTTTGCGTTTGTCGACCCATCCCACAATGACTCACTTGTACAGAATCCACTCAACAATTGGAACGTCTCCGGTTCGATCACAGCCTGTAACCACTGTGCGGTAAATGCACTTACCTAACGTATAGCAACAACTAAGTGATACTGGCATATTTTGGTTTACTGTTATTTGAGCAAGGCTACTCAGTTGCCAATCCAAACATGGTTCATGCTTCATAATCCGTTGCTCCATTGAGAGTTCACTCAGATTAGCAAAAGTTCTCGGCGTAAACAATACACAAATGTCTAATCGGTCCCCTTTTGATGAATAGCAATGGTCTTTTTCAAATGGAAAAGCTTCAATTTCGGCTTTGCTGTTTTCCGGATCTCAAACCCGAACGAGTGAGCAAATTGCCTGTGATTGTAGAATTGCCGACTGCAGAAGGAACAAATGTTGCAAGGGGAGTTGTCCGTGATATAAACCTTGAATCTCCCAAGCAACCAACCCTGAATGAGGACCATTAATAACATTCTGATGTTCACTGATTCCTTAAAGTAGGGAGACCACATCAGTAGGATCAGTGTGTCACGAGAGAGGAAATGCTCACTAGTGATGTGAATCTAACCGGAATGAGTACCCCTTGCTGATTTAACAAATTACATAGCTGTTTACAATAACTGTCTTACGTCTGGACAGGTAAGCACTGTCGTCAGAGAATAATCAACAACTGGATCCTCAGTTGTATTTGCCGAAGATGGACCGACGTAATGGCGAAATTGCGAGTTACTTTTTCCCAACAGCAAAAAGACTTCAACGAAAATGGTAAATTTTCATTCAAATCTATACGCACAGAATATTTCGCAATCTGTGCTTTTGACAACTGGTGCTTTATTCAGATTACTTAACGTTATTTTTAGGTCAAAATCCACTGTTGCATTCTCTACATAAAGCCACAATCAAAAGCCGGAATAAGACCGCAGACCTTTCACCTACCTTAGGAATGCATGACCACTCACCTACTGTGAGCTTGGCTACCAAACGCGAATTGCTTTTTTGAACTTCCATCGTCGCGAAGGCTATTATCGAGGGGAATGCAGCAAGTGACGTAGTTTCGTCACTGGATTAGCCCTATCGATTACTTTACAATAAAATTAAATTGTACCACGAAACGGGATACTGAACACGTTTCTCTGGTCAATTTTCAATTGCTCCGAAGGGCGCAAGAGAAGTCAGATTTTGTACACAATTGCCCATGGTGTCAATTTTGCACTCATGTATAAGGAGATTTTCCATCCTGTTTACCATTTGGTATCTTCAGCAAGTGACAAATATTCTCTTAGAGGACAACACCAATACGTTGGAATACGTTGCTCCTGCAACCATATAACTTCACGATTATCCAGGTCCACATAAATGTAAACCGCTTTTGTGAGAATGAAAATACGTTTTCGAGGGAATTTGCTTGCCCTTTACGTGTTGCTTGATGACGAAGTTTGTTTGGTTTATTCGGTGGGAACTTGTAATCTCCTTATGGGGTGCCGTCTGTTTACGAAATGCATCACATATTTGGGCGCACAAATGCACCACTACATATAACCTTTTTATTCGTACTGCTAGCCAGTGGGCTCGTTTCTTGGTACATGGAAACTGTAGTTTTGTATCTCGACCCCTGCAAATGGCAAATGTTAAATAACAACGAATAAATTAATGAGGAATCTAAAATTAGTTATGATTAGTTCATAAATATAGTAGCGCAAATCTTTCAAGGTTGACACCGCTTATGACCACGGATTTAGTGATCCCGGGTTTATGAGTTAATTCATCATATTTTATTTTTTCCCCAAAATCTGTGATTTGGTAAACTAACTTCAGTTTTATTTTTAACAAAAGATCTCTTCTTTAGTTGGAACCTTGGCAAAATCATTTTGACAAATGATATCTTACACGTTAATCGTCACCTGCTTGCAACGTACAAAGCGATAGACAGTTTAAAGTAGATGAATGCCACGCGAGCATTTCTTGTCCTACAGGTGGAGCATGACGAGGTTCTCACAACAGATAGTTCCAGTTCAAAACACAGGCTGGTTAACCATGTAGAAACTTTGCAATTTTTTTTCAGGCACGGTCCAAAGCAATAACTCTCGGTTGGTCCGGATTTGTGAAGTTACTTCTCGTCAGAGACTCGGATTCAGTTTTCCCTAAGATGACAAAAGATTCTTTCTCACTGACTTCAGCTGGTATTTTTCGGCATGTCAATTAAATACAGAACACGGAACAAGCGCAAGCCATTTCTGGTGCAGACATTTGTTTGTATTCCCTGAACAATGCATCATTTTTTTATTCACGGGCAAATGTCAGGTAGACTGTCAATTTTCCGAAGTAGACTCTGAAACTGGATCTGTCAAGATCGTTTTTCCTTACATTTGGAGACAATGCTCCAGTAGCTATATTTGTATTCCATCTAAGTCCTCTTATTTACCTCTGCATCTGATTTTAGTTTCTGTTAATTATAAAGCAACGGCGCGCATCATTTTCAGGGAGTCATCAACAGCCAACGGAAGAACGTCAAATATAGATGTTGACCGACTATGGAAGGTTTCAAACCCATGAAAGCCAGGACCTCGTCCATTTGACCAATCTTCATTTGAGTGGAAAAAGTTTCTTTATCTATAAACCAATAAAGAAAACCACGGTTTTGAAGTGTGATTAAGTTTTGTTCTATTCATCAGCAATAAACTGAATCACTTCAGGTCTACTGAAAAAAAAACAGCCAGTTATTCAAAATGCAGTGAAGCAGTTGATAATGCATATCAGGAGTGGTTGCAGATTGGTTCAGAGCTACTTGAATTTACGGAACAAGTATAAATTTGGTGCTCCCTCCCATCGCTGGAGTTTACTACGATTTTTGTATATTTTTCTCTTACCTGCGATGCTTCTGTGGGAGTCACGCGAGCAGCCAAGATTAACAAATGTTGTTTAGGACAATCGAATTATCATTAATTGCCGATCCAATTCACAAGCAAGCCCTATAAAAATGCAACAGTATGACGTATATTCGGGTTGATGGTGCATCCATCATAGCAGGTGGAGGCAGTACTACAGTATATACAGAACTAGTGGTATGTATTATCTCAAAGCGATTGACGAATGGTCATGCATGCGATGTAAGGCTTTGTTGCCATTTTGGTCACTGAACTGGGAATGAAGATCGTAAAACGATCACCAACGGCTGAGGCCTAATCGTCAGTGCAGTTGACATACGCTTGGTGAAATGTGTTTGGCGAATTCATGGAAACCTTGTTTATTGTTTTCCAGTTTGTTTTATTAAATTGGCGACGTGAGACACGTGCGGTTGTCACGGTCCGAGATGAACGGTTTCACATAGACTTAATCAAGTTGTACAATAATAAGGAAACTATCGACAGGTCCTATTTCATGTGACAAATGGGATTTTAGCTACCCTTTTTAACGGTGTGTACAAAGAATCAATTGTGAATTAGCGGTTAGCAATTTGGATTTATGCATACCAAAATGAGCTGAGATAACTTCCCCTATTTCACAACCGCACACGGTAAACGAAAAATGTCACCTTACTGTAATGTTGTTTTAACCAAAAGTTACTTACTTTCTTATCAGGACGGAACAGGACAAAAAACAGATGGAAATGAGTAGCTTCTACTCGAGTGGACTAAATAGAAAATCAAACGAATGCTTATATAAAAATGAGAATCGTTGTACTCTTAAGAAGAACGTTGGGGAATGCGCAGTTCAACTCAAGTAGCGTCTGTTCGTGTTACCAGTAGTGTGGCATTACCAGAAATTATTTTGTCTAACAAGAAACGCCGATGTTATTGAGCGGATGAAACTGAATGGGCAGTTCTCTTCGTAGTTTGAAACGTAAATGAAAATGAGCTAAATTCGGACACCAAACAATCGATTTTTTAGTTTTTCGAGCATTTGAAGTATCCTAAGTGAATCGTGGATTTTTTTGCAGTGAACAAATTTGGCTGATTTGTGAACACTTCTTGAAAGGAATCACCACCAAAATTGCCGTGTCTCTTTCAGCAGCTGAGTCGTTCTACAGTGATTTACTAGAAAAGAAATTGGCAACAGATGGAATTGGGAAGCCAAGTTGATTCACAATTTTGTCCTTCTTTCTCGTGCCAATCAGGACTCCTTTGCTTTTCAGTTTGCGCTTCCAATCTACTGCTATTATCACTAGAATTTCATTCGAGTCGTCATTATCGTAAATGGATGGCAAGTCCATTTCAGAATCACTGCTGAGAAGCGAAACCAAAAATTTTGGGCCTTGTGTCTCCTTTCTGAAGGTTAGCCTTGCCTGGGCAACGGAATTCCCCCAACCAATCACCATGTGATTCTTAGATGGACTTATCATCCATTCAAGCTCCTAACGATCCAAATGAGATTCTAGTGTGAAACTAAGAAAGGAGCGCAGCGCACTAGAATAAGGATGGTTAGACAAAAATGTAACGGGTAACGGGGTGCGCAGACGCGAAGAGCGGCAATAACCGAGAAACCAGTCTTGTTTTTCCGCGGAAATTTTGTTCATCCATCTATATGTGAAACATACTACTGAGAATAACAACTGGTATTCTGTTCAAAATATTTCAGTAGGCACAGTTAGAAATTTGGCCAATTTGTTTCTGTCTTTTCGAAAACTTTAGCATTCCCCTCTGGAATCCGAATTGCCGAGAAAGAGAATTAAGTGATTTTTACCTTTCCCTTTAAAAACAATCCACAGTGGACTCCTAATTGAGGCGGGGTTACATATCTGGAGGAAACAATCTCTAGCAAAATTTGTGGCATTAACCGGTCGTGTTTAACATGCAATGAGTGTAAACATTTTGCGATTTCACCTAAAGTGTTTACTGATTAACGCCAAAAAGGAACAAGTTATCTAGTTTGGTCTTTCAGAAGTTTGAGAATTTTGTGACGCTAATCTACCGGTTACAGTTAGCCTTCCTTGATAAATTCATTATAAAATGTAGGCACTTTTTCAAGTAGGCAAACCAAATTGGTGTTGATTTTTTATTTAATCCCGTCGGTGTAGTGTGCATCAGTTGAGCCTTACTGGACGGCAACGTTTGTTTTACCGGGTATCGTGCGATGGCGAATGTTCAGTCTCTCCCAAATGTTGCCATGAGTTGTCCGCGATACTTTTATTCAGGGAGATCAGAATAATGAGATTAGGCTGACCATGCGCTTACTTCTACTTGAGGGTATTTTCGCTCCGCCGAATGTTTTTGCCTACCATGAAGAATGACGAAGCAGGGCTTGTTGTATCTTATTTTACTCTCCACAGTTAGTAGTATTTATTAGCGAGCTCAATTCTTCATTGATGCGGAGAAATCGGTGCCATTTGCAGTTTTGACCCGTATATTGCTGGATTCCCTTTAGTGAGTACCTCGTTCCCAAGGTAATTTACAAGTGACTCTTTAGGGTGGGGAAAAATAGAAAACTGACCAACGATCGTACAATCGTAACGATCAGCACTGATATATATTCACCTTGTTGCAAAAGAGCTTTGACCCTGGATCGAGTTCCTTAGTCTCAGTCACATTTAGAACTAGATTCTAAAGATCCACATAACAATGGAATCCAGAGCAACGCCTTTTGTCTCCATAATGATTATTGCTCACAAACATTCCGTTAATTCCGTGTTCAAGTGCTACTTTTTGCAAAGTACGTTCACGGTTTTCAAAACATCTGGGTTAACCATTTCTCGTGAAGTGATTTACGTAACATTAGTTGTATAATTTATTGAAATGTGGAAAGTCATCGACCTCGGTAGGGATCGAACACGCGCACGAGTGCAACTCACGGGTTTGCACCATTGAAATGTCTTCGAATATTTCGCATGAAGATCTATAGTTACTCACCTAAATTCAACAATAACATGACATATATCAAACTACACATTTATCAATCTGACTGCTAGCAAAGGTTCTAAGTTTGAATGAGCTCTCGCTTAGTGGTCAGATTTCACCTAGAAGATTGGTCACGCAGTTTGGCTAGACGTATGCGGGAAATGTAGAATCGATCCAAACTCCGAGTTCTTTGACCTCAGCGAGACTCGAGCCCACATACGGATGTCACAAAAACAAAAACTTAACTAAATTTTTAGTCCAAAGAATTCTGAATAATCAGAAAAGCAAATTAACTAGGAAAAAGGGATATCGTAAGCCAGCTTAGCATGTAGATCATTTCAACACTTTTGCTACGATACCGAATGTATAGGAAGTGCTTATGTTTCCTTTCACGCGGAAGGCAGAATTAAACTTTTTCTTGACTAGTTCGAATACTGGCTTATTTGTTCACAGAGATTGGCAATTTTTAGACGTGTGGATTTGGTAGCTGCGTAACAACTGGCCAATATAAATTGAGTCAATAGCCAATTATTTTTGATGTGATGTTTCACATGTAATTGAACAACAAACCTACGCGCAGTGACGTTCGCAAAATTGCGGTGATTTTCGTTGTGTAATGCAATGGTATTTCGATAAAAAAAGCCTTCTGAACTGCACGACGTAAGTAGATAATCTCGTGAAAAACGAAAATGTCGATGGCAGAAGAGTGAAACCTTTCCTAATTTGTTAGAAATTCCCACCGCATACTTTGCGGAAGCAAAAGTTCGCGAACGTAGTCTTTTCCAGTGTTTAGTACTCATTCCATTATATCACAAATTTAAGGATATGATATTAGATAAAAATATGCATTTTAAGGTGCCGATGGTGTTCTATGCAAAACCTGAAAATAGTTTTGCGTTTTATGCTAATTATTGTCTGGTTTGCTGTTTCAATTTGGGTGGAGGGCTTTCCATGGTAGTTGAAATTGTTCTTGAGTCTACATTTGGGGGTTGCCAAGATAAATTTTGATAGCTTCCGTTGTGCTCAAAACATGATACTTTGAGAACCTAGAATGGGGTCACCTTACCTGGTGCAGGATCTATAGAGCTTGCATCACATTCACGGTGTGATTAGTTTGTGCTAATTGGGAAACCGGTGTGTTTTATTATTTACAGTTTCCCCAAATATGTGTTTTCTCAGTCAGACTGGAGAATCAGTTTCTGTGAATTCGGACATTAGCACAGTCTTTTGTAGTAGTCTCACTCGATGTATATGGTCAAGTGAGGAACATCTTGGTGTAAGGATACGGAGAAGGAGCGCGTGTGTGTATGTTGTGACACACGATATCGTGTGACTTGCCTTTCCTCGTTATGACAACTGACAATCAGTTTACATGGAGTCAGACTGCCTCAACGTTTGGCGCATTTAATTTGAATTAAAGGCTATTTATATTTCCAAAAGGGATATAACAAACGACTTTAATTAGTCCTCTCATTTGGTGCGTGAAGATCTGGAGAACATTATATTAGGTTCATGAAAACATCACAAAAAGCAACGGGTTTGATTAATGGGCCCACTTTAAGCGCAATCAAAAGACATTTGGTCCCCTTTCGCAAGTACACCTAGGTCGAGCAGCATTTTGGCTCCTCTAGCGCTTACTCAACTGCCATGTAACCCACCTACTTTGTTTCGTCGCATGTGCAGCTTTCTGCACGCTCTGTTTTCATAGACAGTCACCGGAACCATTTCAGTCTAACCCGATATCCTCCTTGGTCGCTGGTGAAATAAAAACAGTTTTTTCTTAAAGGGAACCCCAACGAGGGCACTTATTTTGGCCAAGGATGAAAAACGCTTTTATATCACATGTCATCGTCATTCGTTATACCTGTATGCTCTTCCTGTGTCGCTTCAATTTACACTCAGCGCCTCTAGTACTCCCGTCTATCTTCACGAACCTTGCCCGGCTAAATTAGCCATGCGTTTCATTTTGTAATTTACTATGGTTATCCACAAATTCAACTGCAGGGCCAATAACTGTTCTCGGCTCCTCCCACTCTATCTTTCAGATTGCACATCATGGATGCAAGAGTGAAGTTTTTAAACGCGTCTGGATATTGGCAATGTGTGCAGGTGGCTTGCATTATTACCTGATTTGGTGAGACACGTGTACAGTATATTATGTGCTTTGAATAACTAATGAGTCTTGTCCCGTCTTTCGTCACGCGAATAAGTCACACTTTTAGAACTGTAAGAAAGAATAAAGGTGTTTTACAGATAATAATGTGTCGGTTACTAGCATTATCGAATTGTGCGAATATGGGAGAGGAAGCTCACACAGAAAGTCATTTTTGTTAACAAATGAGAGATTAATTAGACATGTTTCTCGACTCGGAGCCGGCAATAGTGTGATGAGATGCAAACGAATTCTGGACGAGAGTGAGAAGTTTATTTTAGATAAATAGGAAAGGCGATTGTTCTCGACATGCTTTTTGCGATTCAATAAACATGATAGATGGGATTCTTTACCCGAATGAAATCAGGTCGGTGTCCTGTGGCATCGCTGCAACCAGATTGCTATGCGCGGCCGTCTTGGATCGGTCAGTGTAAGTGTTGATGCTAGCTGGTAAACTTAGTTGTTTTGGGCTCACGCATTTTGTTCTACTTTCAGATCAGGACACCGACAACCTCCCTGAGAGAAGCTCAGACTCGTCAAGTGTTACATTGCTCGCACAGATTCGAACAAATGCGCGAATCCAAAATGACCGCGTATTCCGTGGACTGGCATTGGGAAAGTTGGTTTAGGAGTGAACGTTCAGCATGGGCCAACGACATAACAAGAAGTTCTCATGCTCTTGTCGTTTCCTTTTCCATTAACTTTCGGTGACTTTTGGTCAAGTCTGACATATGAACTGGTTGTTATTTTCCTATGGTCATTTTAATGTTTGTCTCACCGGAATTCTGCCATAGCCCAATAGACACGTGATGCCAGATTATGTGAATATACACCGGCACGAACTAGCACTTAGTTGGCCGAACCAATAAAGTGAATCCATGTGATCCGTTTCTGATACCACCTAAGGACTTGGTCAAAGAAGCTTTGTGTACTGTTCCATCCAGCTGATTGTTCTATGAATATAAATGTGAAACGATCCTTCGGAAGGGGGAGACAAGGGTATGTTCATAAGTGTTAATTCGGTTATCAATTTCATGCCTAATGCATTTTGATGATGTGGTCAAACGAATCCTCAGAGAACATGAATTCTTGAGTCTCAAATGAGATTTTATCAACATAACGTTGGTGATGTTTGCACTCATGTATGCGCGACATCATTCGATTCCTGTTAATTATTTCTGTAAGAACAATGTCAATAAAAGAAAATAAGAAAATAATGCATCGCTATGGCAATATTTTAACACTGTGTTACCAGCGGGCTGAAAATACACACAACTGAGGCAAAGGCCATTAGGCTGTAGAATTTCTTAGTCAGCTTCCAGATGATGTTTTGTTTGTCCTATTAGGCCGTATAAATTTTTATCCAACTCTGTTAACCGGGAGTTATTGAAAAATGAGAATCAATATCTAAGGATGACTTTCATTATGTTTACTGCACTCCAATCCACAAATTCCAGCTGTTCACGCGCGACACATAAGCTGCAAAGCATCGGATTCTTTTAAAAACAATTTCGCATATGAATTATTAGAAATGGGAGTAGACAGTGCATCCTTTTGTGGTCCACAAGGGCGATTCGACTACTTGCCACTGCATCTCTTTTCTGAAGGTTATTTGACTTGTAATTGCACTAGTTGTGGCTTTTATTGTTTCTTTTCCCTGTCTCCATGTCCGTGCTTAGTCCAGATGCTAATGCAGTACCGTTGGAAAGCCTAAATCCCACTATTGATTACCTCAATGCAACTGCGATGATAACTTCCCTTTACTCGAACTGTTAATACTGCTGATTACGGTTGCATCATTGTCATTCTCTGTAGACTAAATCCGATCCTGTAGTGTTCGCAGTCTCTGTGAACTTAAACAGCCAATCGGCCACTGATGGTCTATTATACGTTTATCAAGCATTTATTTCGAAACGATTTCGGACCCATTTATTGACTGCTTGGAAAGCCGCCTGGCACAATATCCAAAACATCACAGTTACGGTTGGTAAAAAGGCTCACCGTCTGTGTTCAATCCCAGCTGATTCAAACAAAATTCCAATGCGGACAACGGATACCCGAATGCTCAAGTATGGACGTGCCTGAACAAAAATACGCATTACTGATAGCCGATGAGCAGCAGTAAGCGAAAGACGGTTGTGGGTTTCCCGAGGGATCCACATTTGGCTTCCGTATGCGGAAAGGCTTACAGCAATACCCTCATATTCTTTCTAAGTAGTTCTAGACTTTTGATAGACAATTGAGCCACTGTTCGATAGAATTATTCATTCTTATTTGAAACCTGTTTGTTGTCACATTCATTTTTGCATTCGCCTAACAGACGATGAACTCGGACTAAACTGGTTTCCAGCTTATATATTCTCCTGAAGGTCTAGCAGCCAACGAAATCCACTGCTTCTATTTAGGCACCAAACTGGACAGTGATTTTTTTCGATGACCTAGTTTTGTCTTGGCACTTAGCTCTAAATTATCTTCAAAATTTATTTTATTTTGGTTAGCCAAAACTCTGTTTGACTTGGGAATACTGTAACCATTTTCTGGCTAATGAAGCACCGAAAATTGTTATATAGCATTCTCCACTCCGAAGCCGCTATTAGACGTATTACAGCACTTTTACCTGCTCCCTATGCGTCCATATTTATCTGGTGCACGTGACATGAATATGGTGAGAAGATAGGAGATCTAATGCATTTACATTTCACAGATAGTCATAAAATCTCTATAATACAGATTTATGGTTAGGGCAGCAGAAGTCAAACCAAAATCTACAGTCAAACTGTCCAAACAAGGTCCTGTTCTAATCAAACATTCGAGGTGCAATTAGTTTTGATTTCCCAGGAGCCGTGAAACAAGACTGTCGTTGATCGTGTTCATCAGACTCGAGGTCATTTGCACCCAAAATGTCTAATATGTGGATCACAGATTTATTCACTAAATAGACTAGCCGTAATTGAGCCACGAAAATGAAAGCTTCAGTGTGTGAGTTCTTCGCTCATTTGCCAGTGACCAGCTGAACACAGTTTCGCAGTTGATTAGAAAAACTTTCAGGAATATTAACCAACCTTCATCGATCCAAATTATGAACTGTCCTTTAAAGGAAACCCGGTAGCGAATAAGAGAATTTTTGTGCAATAGACATCATTTATGGGAATTAATAAGTGGTTGTATTAAACAACTGCTTGCTAAATCCACAATTGAAATATTTAAAAATATTTGCTCGAGTCAAATCATTCTGACGGTAGTGATTCAAGAACAAAGATAAACCCGTGTCGTCATGGAGGGTTCCTGAACACTCGACATGGCCGTTTTGCTTCGACTAAATGTGACGTTTAGTACCAATTAAAAATCAAGTACAGTCAAACAGTTATTGATCGAGCTACGCCGATCAATAGACTTATATGATATTCAAGTTCGATCGTGAAGTGAATATATCGTAGTAGAAGGTCTTCAAGAAACTTGAACGAAACTGCTTACATAATAATTTTGTATTAAATTCACAGAAGATAGGAAATTTTCGTCAGATCCCCAGTTATCATACCAAGGACCATATTTTGTTGTGTTTTGCTTTCGTTCCAGATTCTGAAGCTTTTAACTGAGTGACTAACGTAATTTTTTGAGGTAGCAAAAAGATGTTATATGAAATGCGATCCCCTTACATCATGGTCGATGTCCTATCTTCGCTTGCTGCTAACAAATTCTTATCGGGCAGGCGAACCCCAGTGCTCAGTGCCCAAGAATAAACTCGATTTTCTTGCATGGTCCGTCGGATGGAATATTTGTTGGATAGGTGCAAAAATTATCGATTAGATAAATGTTCCAGTCTGTTAAGAACACATTTCCCGGGCGACAAATGTTGACTGAGATCGGATAATGCAGAACATCTCGCATTCTTGAATAATACTACTGTCATTCGAATGAAAAACGACTAGTTTAACAATGAATCACATATTTTGTCGTTAGGATTCGGTGAAGCACAGCCGTGCTTTGTCAGAATTTTGATTGGTTCTGCATATCAACCTAAGCAATGAAAGGTAGACGTTCTGTTACGTTTGACTACCGGTCCTGATTACCAGGTCAAATCGGTGTGAAGAAAATTCAATACCTAACGTGACACGATAGTATCATGGGAAGAATGAATTTAGCATTTGCCTAAGTTATTCAACAGAAGCTACCTAAATTATTTATTCAAGGTGATATCATTCCATTTTTGTTTCACTGAAATCAAGTTTCAGTGGACAACAGAATGTTCGATGTACACTAATCAAGAAAGCAAACTTTAGCTCAGGTTCCGTGATGCTTATCACTAAAAACAGTTTAGATTTAAGCAAGTGAAAACAATGAGTAGCACACACGTGACTCCTGAAAGCAAGACCATTCATGTGGGTTCCACTTGCATGTTGACAAATTATTCGTGATCATTGAGCCGGGAGTTAACAAGCCAATTCCCTTTCGTAGTAAAGCTTAGATAAAAGTCATAATACCAAACCCTGCAAAATTTAATTTTAAATACTGCATCCTGTCACAGGGTTTTGAAGGGAATGATAATTGTGAAACTGCTTAACATTTTACCATACGTCAAGTGAATTAATTAGCATGGGGAGCATATTCAGGCAGTTAGCTTTAGAGGAATTTATTTTGATGATCTATTTATTTTGCTGATGGCTGGTGTTTGCGCTAAGCCTCAACAGTACTTGACCAATATGCGTGAAGTTCGTTTTACGAGCTCAGAGGAGGAGTGAAAAAGCTACCATCTAGTAAAGATTTTATTTGAAATTGGATGGTCTCCTGAAGTAAGAAACCATGTAGTACCACCGAGGTGTATCCAATTTTTGAAAGACCTGTTATATGAATCACTTCGTTGCTAACAGTAACTATTCGTTGACAACTCACAAGAATGCTTTTTCCTTCGCAGTTACGCAGTTACAAATCTGCTGATCGTCAGAATTTCACTTGAAAAGAAAACCCATGTAAATCACCAAGAAAGTTTAACCAGAGGATACAAAATGATTCCGTTGAATCGGTATGCATGTCGGGTTTTCATTAAGGATGAATACTTCTTTATGTGTAGCTTTGATTAGGTTTCTTATAGGCCGAACAGTTATCTGATTAAAAGACTTAGTATGTTACCTACAATGTGCTGGTCGATTTACAGTAGTAATCCTGGAAGGGCTGAGGTTTTACAGACCCGGTTTATCTGTTTTCTGTCGAAAGTCACAAAGATTTAGCCGGAAATGACGTACATTTTATGTTCTCTCGACATAAATGAGACAGGTAAGCAGGTGAGTACAAGAACACAGAACCTATCTCGATAAAATCAGGTGTGTTCGACAATTTATAAAACACGTATGCACAAGCGAACAGCCGGCAAAATGACGGCCCAATTCAACGTGTTCAACCTTTACAGTCAAAAATCTGAAATGACAATATATGCTTTTATCCTCTGGCTATCATTCATTGACGACGAAATGGCACGTCTTCATGGTAAAGTTTATTCTGATGAAAATTGAACTTCACAGCTATTTTTCTACAGATATTTTGCTATAATGCGCTACAGTTGCTTTATATTTTTCATCAGACATGACCCTCAAGCGAAGACATTTTGGGTGCGCTGGCATGACCACCTATTTTCTTTGCGAATGAGGACGGACGGGACGGCTGCCGTGATGTTTCCTAATACCATAAAACAGTTAATGGGAACCAAATACGCATACCGATAGATGAGTGCAATTTATGCTAAATTACGCCCAGTTTGAAATTGACCGGATATATAATGCCCAAGAAGCCAACTTGATTTACTCCGTAGAAGCAGGAAAAACTATTGGAAGCGTTATTCACGTGGTGGTGATTTAACCTGAAAAATAATTGCATAGTGGCAACGCAAAAAAGTGTAATTCTACGTAAAATAGAACACGGATTCCATGGTAAACGTCAAGCGAGTTGGAAGGCTGTCGAGAAAAACAGAATGCCCACCAGCAAGGTAGTCACTGAGTGGAAATCTACGGTAAGTGCTAGGAGAATTAGGTAGGTTTTACAAAAATAAACTGGCAAATATGTCAGCAACCTCGGCTTCGTGTTCGATATTTGTCTGACTTTGTATCACTCTGTAAAACTTTTAAACGGTGACACTAATGTGAGCAATCATCCACTGCTCACGGACATGGAAACGACGCTGAATGGGTGAACAAGCCCATATTGACACGGACCACACTTGTGATCTGGTAGCCTATATTTTCTCTCAGTTCATGGTAAGTACCGTCATTGTCAAAGGTTTCCCCCTCGCGTACCGCCCAAAACAGACGCTGTAGGACAAAAGAGGTAATTTGATCGGACCAAGTGAATTTTTGATTGGCGAAAATATAAAACAGTTGTGCGAGAAGGCTTCTTTACACTACGCCCTAGAAACAGATAGTCTCCTGAGAGGATGCTAAGTATGAGGACCATTATCTACGGGGGACTACCACGTGATAAAACCCTATCATGATACCTAAGCATGGTCATCACTATCGTTATCGACATGGTGAAACTGTCGGAAGGTTAGTGAACACAGGGAAATTCGTTTCACGACTATGTTTGCAATCTTTAAACGTATGAACATATTAGACAGTAAACAGGGTGTTCCAAACTATGCCAACTCAAAGCCTAATGACTCAATTCGCATGGTGTTCAAAGACCGGTAGTCGAGCTTTCTGTGCGACACTTCATTTCTAAACAGTTTACCACAGCACAACATTTTTGTTCTCATTGTACATCAACATGTTGTCGTTGATCAGTCATAAATGAGATTGCATTACTAAAAGTTTTGGTTTCTATATGGGGTGGATCTGCCTATCCGATTGTCACATGGCACAGCGCTTGTTGCATGCATCCATTTTTTGATGGTTCAGTGCTAAAAAGAGATCAAAGTACTAACTGTCAGGTTGTTGTATTTATTGTAAGCCGTTGAAATTCGGCGAAATAAGGAAGTGTGCTACTTAATACTTATGAGCATTTCAGTCGCTGTTATTTACCGTTCTCTTCAAACATGATTTTGCTCAGTGTTTAGTGGAACACCTTCCATGACAAGTCAAGCACCAACAAAATATAGTCCTTCGAGAAAATCCACTCGCCAAACAACAATACCATGCAAATGGCCAGACGATATTAGGGTCTCAAATCAAGTTCACGTAATTGATTATCGCAGACTAGAACGCGAACTGATAAAAACGCCTAACATAACCCGGGGGGAAACTTGCATGGTCTATGTGATTATGGAAAACTAATGTCAAAAGAGCAAACGTTAAAGCGATGTCATATTAGAACCGGCACTAAAATCGGTTTGCTTAGCTAAGCACATCGAAATGAACTAGAACGGTCAGAAAAATCGATCTGGGGAAGGGATTGCGCGTTCTAAGAAAGAGCGCACGGGCTTTATACACAGCGATACCACTTGCTAAGCAAACACCACGCTAAAGCATTGATACTTGAAGGTCAAACAACAAAATTTTGATGGAAATGCAAACACTCTTGGAAATTTTGTTGTTTGTGCAACGTTGTATGAAGTGAACAGAAAACATTTCACGGGTTATTTTTATGTTGCTTACAAGAAATGTGCATAACATATCACTGAGATGCACATGTTATGATATCAGCAGTTGACAAATGCCCATTATCGTTCTAACAGCATAAATGAATGTGTACACACACACACACACCGAAAAGTATCGTTGTACTTGTACAATACACCCAGGTTTCGCGTTTTCTAAACTGTAATGGCACGTTTGGAAATTTCGAAAACAATTGTTCTGCTGCTCTGTGTTTGCTATAATATACAAGGCAAAATAGAACTCTGTTGGTAAACATCTTTATAGTCCCAAAGGATTTCATCTTCACGAGTAGTTGAATGAAAATGACATAAAAATTTCCTAAGTTGCGGGTTATTCACAGTCATTCAGGTCCCAAGTGATTAGAACAAATCTAAAATTGGAGGTTTTGCAACAAATTTTGCTATACCGGTTGCTAATTGTATTTTGCTGCTTGCATCTTAGAGGCAAAACCAATAACAACGATTTCTGGTATGAGACCAAAGTGCCTTTTATGATTTACAGTGCACCTGTCCACAATTAGATCAAATTTGAATTACTACTATTTCCTAACTTCCAAACTGGGACAATTAACTGCCACGAGCATTGCATTTTCAAGAGGTTCGATTCAAATGAGTGATTTCACGAGTGTTCGTAGGCAATGATGTCTGATTTTCCTGCAGACTTAATTAGTACGATTGCCAAAAAAGGCGACATTCTGACTTTTGTTGAAGGCCTTACTATACCTGGTTAATGGCGCTGATAAGAATCGTGATTGTTTTCAGTTTATAAGCAGAAAAATATTTAACCCTGCAGTATTGAGCTGAATGACACCAAGTATCGACGGAATGTCAGCCACTTGTCCCTGGGCCTCGCAGCAGCAGCAACAGCAAAATTTCCCAAGGTCAGGTTCGCTTATCCAGATCTCTCCGCCTAACTCTGGTTGTCTGAAAATCATACTACTGATAGATTTATTTTATTCGTATTCCAACACTCCACTTCTGAGGCACGGACAAACGAAAATCTCTTTACCGATTATCGAAAAGCTGATCATCTGTTTAACAAGACACAAAGCTTATATTCGTTTTTTCCAGAATGATTAGTAGTGCAATGTTAGTGTCAAAAAATCACGGAAGCACTGTAAAGCTGTTTCATCCTTTTTGGGAATCATAAGCAAGGGGTGTCCACCGGGTACGAAATGGGACCCAAGCCCGGGAAGAACAATCGCACGTCGAATTCCTTAGTCTTTGCACTGGCCGAGCTAACTCTTGATGGTTCATCGAACATCAACACTACATGTCGTAGAGTCTTTCATCGTGACGGAACCTCTCAGACCCCGGGACCAGTCATGCACCAGTTGGACGTCTAACTGGCAAAGACGAACCATTGAGAATTAGCTCGGCTAGCGCAATCGCTAAGGCATTCGACTGACAATCTTTTTTTCGGGGTTCGCGTTCCGGTCCCGGCATGATGCAAGCGTTCTGCCGTGACTCATTGCAAGGAAGAAACAGCTGTCCAGTGCTTCCATGGTTTTCGCTGGCTAGCTGGAACTTGGCACTACATGACGAATCCTTCAGAACGACTGGGTCAAAATTCCTACTACTGAAATTGGTGCGTTTATCATTTGCGTTTCAGACCACAACAATAGTCAGCTTGACTATTGCATCCATGACTTTTCCATTTAATCTGAGGGCTTCAGCTAATTTCCATCAAAAGCGATATTTTCTGGTTCCAACGTATTTGCATACATTTTAAGGATAATCCCAATCTCCATAAGTCGCCTGGCAATTTTACAGAACTTGAGAGCGTGAATTAAGTCAATTGCCATCCCAAAAGAGATTTGAATATAGCAAAATAAGTTTCCATGTTACCATTTCTGGTGGTGAATGTCAGCGGGCCAGTCTCTGGGTTTCCTGATGAAACGGACACCCATGTACCAGGGATTGTTCAATAAATGGTTAACTGAAATTTGTGCAGGGGCTTAAAGTGTGCTTTTATTAATCATGGTAAGTAGATTCGCAAATTACTGAACGCGTTTAACTGGTTCGCATTCCAATCAATAAGTCAATTATGGTCCGTTCGCTCCTTTCGACCAGATCCAAATTTAACGGTACGATTTGTTAGCTTCCAGGCTCAAAACGCTTCATTTATTGTTCGTTATGTACGCATCGTTTCTTTCGATTCCCGGCGGTAAATCGTTTGTTTCAAGTCTATGCTTTTTTAACTGATCATTGTATCTTGACGAATAGGCCGTTTGTTGGCGATAGTTTAATTGCTTACCGCGATATATTGCGTTATTAGGCTTCTCTGTGTGCCCACCAAAAGAAATTGTTTCTATGAGGTATGTAATTAGGTTGTTTCTTAGTGATGGCGAAATAGATTTTGGCATGGCTTAGCAGCTTGGGCAACATTTTTTGTTTCATATTCATCCCGGGGGAACACGGTTTTCCGGTGATCTATTTCCCCTCCGTAAATTAGAACACGCCTCATGACATGCATCTTATTTGATTCGAAAAGGCAAGATACTTCCCGCCAGTTCATTCCTAATACTGACGACCCTCAAATCGTACATGTACGCGGCGGGCGTATTTTTCTTTGGAACCGAAGTGACCGGAAGTTGCATTGCCAATGTGTATGCATGCGCTTATGGAACAGTTTCATCCACACGGGTGTTTTGATTTCTTTGCGCTAGGACTAACCAAACGGATCGCCGCGTTGCCAGATGATGAACGAGGTTAAAACTTCTGCTCCACTAAGCAAAGCGGGTATTTAGTCCAACAATTCCGTTCTTATTTCTCAACATCTGATCGACACGATTTCAGCTGACGAACTCAAATTTTTTTCGCAACTGGAGAGGATTACTGCCATGAGTGTAAAAAATGACGATCACATGTTTTATCAAATCATGAATTGCCAGTGAAAGTGAGGCAACGGTAATGGTACTGACCCGGCCGAACAGCGGAATATCACAGAGTTTACCGCATTTTTAATTCCACGGCAGATAACGTCAAAGAACGGCCATTCTGCCATTTACAGAGAATATCAGTAGATGTCTGACGGAAGCTTATTATTTGATGGAATAAAGAAGCGTTTAAAGCAGTCAGCATGACGCAAATTAGATTGGCGATTGCTTGAAATAGTCACCAAAATTGAAGGGACAGAATTTTCATCTTCTGTTGTTTTGTATACCAGCTAACCGAATCAGCTTCGTAAAAATAATCAGAAAAACTCCTGGCCACCTTTAATGCACCCAATGAGCATTCCATACAGTTTTGCTTGTCCAAATCTGGAATCCGATATTTTTCAAGATTCGTGTATGTTGTGTGCATATGGTCACCGGGCAATAAAATGACCTTAAGAATTAGACGAAACAGCACTTGCAAATTCCTTACGCAATGCACCATAAGCTTCATGTTGCTTTGTCCATCCAATTTTAGGCGGTTGTCGTATGTTGATGACCAACCGGTGGGAAGTGTATTTCAATATGGGATGTGAAATAAAAAGTCGTATGCATTCCTTCTTCTTTTATTTTTGTGCGCGTTGTCTCGTTTTTGCCCCAACATTTTTCGATTGATTCGGATTTCCCAGTATGCATGACGTTTTTGGTCTGACCTTTCAATTCTTATGGCAACAGTCCTCTGTTTGCTTGCATCTGGGTGTAGAAAGTTTGCCAAAGACTTGAGGCAATGCATCAAGTTTGGAACAACGTTTGTAGACCAGTACACTGTGCATCAGAAACCAAATAGTCCCTCAGTGTATATTTGACCGTCCGACTGCATTTGAATATCAAGATAGAATTTCAATGGAATCCACGAATACCCATAAAACTCTGTTCGCGCTTTGAAAGTCGCAGTTTCATCATGAGCATGCAACCAACTCGACGTTTTTCACTATTTATACAAATTTTCTCTTCTTCCCACGCTGATCTGCCGAGAAGCCCGTATGAAAATAAACAGCCTACATGACTGCAAACATAGTCTTTATATATTAGTTAATTTTACGCCAAATTTGTCACCGCTAACCGTAAAATATCCGCTTACCAAAAACTGGTTGCTCATGGTCATCCCTGGTTGAGTTCTGGTAACCACATTATTTCGTGGAAGGTTTACGGAAGTCATGTTTTTATTACACCCAGGTATATTGGGAGGGTCATGCGCCATAGCCACTAGGTCCAGTACACGTCGGAAGGGGGGCGGGGAACCGTAAACGATGACCCTGATACTTGGAATGTCAGAGAACCACATAAGTTCACATTGGGATAGGTGTAGCAGTGATCCGGATGACAGTGATTCGCCATCTCCCACCAAAGTGACTAGCAGCTGCGGGGTTAGAAAAAACTCTGATCAATCTTGGTGACTGATCACGGCGGTGATGTACTCTATCAGCTTGACTTCCATTACTTCAAATCCCTGGAGAAATTAGCAAAACTCAACCGGCTGCCTGAAAGAAATTTACCTAAATTAGTTACCTTCTAATTCCAGTCCGTATTTCTACATTTATTTTTGTAGATTACTTTAGAATGGTCATAAATGATATTATGTTACAGATGTGCATAACGGGAAAAAATATCACATTTGAAACGTGGTGGACTACAATCTTCTTCTTGTATTGCGGATTCGAAAACCTGTATTTCTGCACACTTTTGTTGCACTCCGTTAAGTCACGGCCAACCCGTGAGTGTGAATGATTAAAGGCTGACTTCGTTATGCCCCCTGATTAGTTTAGCATTCACAAAATACAAGAAGCAATTGAAGAAAAGTGTAAACTAGATGGCTCGTGCGACGAGGTTTTTGAAAATTCGTAAATGGCAGATTTCGGGCAGCTCTCTAATATTTAGTCCACGAGGAGATACTCTGTTCGGTTGTTTTTAGGCAACGAGTCAATGAACGTCTCATTTATAATAATATAAAATGAATGAATAAATGTTATAATTTCCTGACCATCGGATTAACATCATTCGTTCAGCCAAAAAAGTGTACCTTGTGATGAGCAGCTCTCATCAGATGATTTATTGATTTTTGTGAGCTTGAGTGCTAATTAATTTTCTAACAGCTACTATCATTACTTTCAAGACTTAGTGGAAAATCGTAATCGTAGTTTTTTCAGTTTGACCACCTAACCACAGTGAATAATAATGCGCTATTACAAGTTGTGTTCTAAAGAACAACCACAGGATAAAATGCTCCCATGTACACGAACTTCGTGGGCAAATTGTCCACTAATTTGTTAACTCTTTGTGTATGGTAAACATTAAATAATTCTCGAAAAACTGGTAAGGCATTTGGCGTGTACGCCACTATGACTAAGTTGCTGTTTCTTTGGTCGAATTCAGCTGTCCACAAAATATTGTTTCATCCTGTACAAGTCACACTGTTTTGTTCCATTCGTCTCATTTGTGTCCATATTTATTCACTATTTTTCGTAGAGCTTTTGTCAGTTTGTGGCCCAATTACCAATAAGTCCATAGCCAGTTGCAACAGTATCACCCACAGATAGAAAGAGACTCAAATCAACTCCGTTTTGTGCTTTTGTCACGCCCATTGCAACACAGATTACGATTTCATTGATGTAACATCTTATCATTTTATAGGTCACTAGATTTCCTTCATGAAAGGCTGTCTTTTGTTCCACAGATAGTCGCTGACTAGTAATCAAATATGCTCTGGGTTCATGCACAACCTTTTCTTATTTTACCCCTAGACGTTGAATTCTGATTAATCCGGCGTACATGCGATTGTCCGTAGATGAGAAATTTCTTCTGTGAATTCTTATTTCGTCCGGTTTTCATTCATTTGATCGGCCAGCTTAACTACGAAACACAACTAGACAGCAGTTACACACCGGTAATATCTTTGCTGATCTAGAATAGAAATGATAACAGATCTAACATTAAGCTAACAAGTCTTATGCAAGTTTGTAGGAGCAAAAACAGAGCAAATTTGAAATTCACTTGAAAATCACTAAATGCCAGATCTTTCCAGTTAGAAACCATCCCGTCAGATAAAACGCCTCGTGTTTTATCGAAAAAAAGCAGAAGAAAACACGAAGAGCAATGCACGTAAGTACACTAACCTCATCAAAAAAGGTTTTGGGATGAGAATGTATGTATCGCATTTCCCCATATAATCACAATCCTCAATGTTTCGTGACAGCCACCCCCGGACTTCTGCAGCTTCTCATACACTACTTATTACTATTTGATTTACTCAGCAGACAGATGTTCAGATCCACATTTCCTGCAAACCACCAACGAGGTCGCACGCATTAGGGCATTTCATTTTGCTTTGTCTATTGTATTTGCCATGAAGAAGTGGCTAGGTGCAATGCATATTTGAACAATCAACCATTTGTTCCATACATTAAAAAGTATTTTTCTGCTCCCTGTCGTCGCCATGTGCCTTAATGATGGAACCAGAAAGAAAATGGGTGGAATTTTGCGTGGGAACTTGCCATAAAATGTTAACGCGGGTTTGATGTCAAATTTGGCTGGTAGATTTTTCTCTCACTGAGTTCCCGGCATTTCACAGTGACAAAAAACTAAAGGCTTGGAAGCACGCATGAAGCTCGAAGTTAATTTTGGCAGGAGATTTGCAAAGATCAATAATAATTAAACATTACTACCCAAGCACGAAACTTACCGTCTTTAAGGATAATTCGTCCTACCCATTAGTCTGGCCAAAGATCAACGCTGTTCTGGCGACATCGCAGCGATTACTTCAGTCGACAGGGTGAACAAACAGTGAGTGCTGATTACACTAAACCGATGTCTACGATTTAATTTTGATAATCAATGAAATTCGGAATAATTTGGATTTGCTATGATTAGAGGGAACAACTGGTAGCCATAGAGATAGGATCGATCGAAGACTTTCGTAACAGAGGCATTCACTCTTTCTTGCGTTGAAAACAGCCTTTTTATTTTGTGCCTTATAGGTTATCATTTTTCAAATACTACTCACTTCACTCCTATGTGGACTGCAAAGGATTAAATTACTTGTATTTAGACGCATTATTTCGCAGGATCTATCATTGAAATTCGCAGTCAGATGCGAACGTTTGTTCGAGTCCCATTTGAATTATTTATATTAGTTCATTTAAGCCACTTCGACCAACAGGTTCAAGTTATAGTTTCATAATTGACAGTGGAGCGATTACGGACAATATGAAGTACGCATAAAAACACAAATGGAGCTGGGTGAATTATAGTGAAACCCATGCCAAACGGACGTGTTCAGTTTCGCAGCTCAGTTTTGTCCAGTTTTGTTTTTTGTTTTAAGAAAAATTATTCCGTGTTGTACTTACTCACATTAGTCGCTGTGCTACATGATAAACCAAACAGACGGAATGGCATGACAACCCTTAAGCAAGATCTACCTTACTTGTTTACTATTTAATTTCTCGTTGGACGATCGTAATTGGAACTTATCGGTGAATTCTAGTTAAACATATCAAAGTTTCTACTTAGAATTTTACTGCTGCGCATGATGCTATAGTGCCCAGGAAGCATCATTCTCACCAGTCCAGAACGATCACTGATAAGCTGCATATTACATTCAGCTTTAAGGTCCGTCTGAAAGAGAATTCTTGGGTGTACTACGGGTAGCCTGTTTGTGAGTTCTGTTTTATTGGGATCGTCCTTCGTTGTGACATTCGCTCCTGCCATCGCTGACCAATAAACTCTCGTATCGATGTTTGAACCCGTCTTCGTTACTGTCGCCGACATGTCTTTCTTTCCGTATATCAATATATGAGCATAGATTACACTTGGCCAGCAGCAAATTTAGTTTTCCACTGGTGTTTACTGGACGAGCGTTTATACAATAATTCATTTGTTAACAGGGTACTTCAGCACAGTATTTACGTTTCCGTCGTCTTTCATCATCATGTTGAATCATAACGTGCATTACGTCTCGAAAAGCCTCGTTATCAGTTTGTAGTTTTTCTAACTCCCCGATGATCACAAGCCAAAGTGCAAGTAACAGGGATCAAACTAGTAACCGTCAATTTGTTGTGTTCATCGCCATCTCCGAGATGGACTACGATGGGAAAGTCTGCTAGTATTCAAAAATTCTTATTATGCTGTCATTTTTTGTTTGTTTCAAGCAGACTTTGTCATCTGTTCCTAGAGAAGACGTAGTTTGCCTCTGGCATGATGCGCCAAGCACCTTTAGTAAATATTCCTCCGAAAGTGTTTAATTAGCAAATAACCTAACTATGGCTTGACCGATGAAACATTTGGATAACATATTGCCATTATGGATTTGGAAACAGACGTTATCAGGGAAACAATCACTCCACTGTCATATGCATTATCGGATATGCATTTGGGTTCCGCGTAACTAAAGGTTCCACAGGAGTCAGAGATACCACTATTCGGTCAACGAGCAAACTTTTGGTTCCGGGTTTTGTAATGTGGTTTGCATACTTGCACGTATGCAGAAAATCATTTTTCGGTATGGAGGTTTACGCTGCCTTTTTGTCTTTGTATTTATGCGTTTCCCTAGAAGCTCCTTTTAAGAAAAACATTATCCTTCGAGGTATTGGTTCCAAATTGGTGAGAACAGGAAATCGTTTATTGCACTAATATTTCCAGGTGACACAAAAGTTGGGAACAACGTTTGTGACACGACAACTCGGGGTATAGGGAGTTGACTGGATTCATATAATAATCTCAAATAACTTGCTAGACTGAGGTAGTATTTGCCCGGGAATAATTCGTATCACCCAGGTAGGTGAGCAAAAACAAACTGAAAGCACTGATCGCTTGGACTAGTTAGTTAAGTTAGTTAAGTCGATCCAGCAGAGATATAGTCCGTTTGTGATTGCTTTTTGCATGTAATTTCAGACAAACCGATTTTTACAGTCTTGGAACGAGTTTGTTCACACTCCGGACATTCGAATGGTTTGAGAATTGTGTGTAACAAACCGAGCGGTTGTAAACTAAACTGATATTGGGGTATAACAAAGAAAATCAATGGATTTCACCAACCTACTCCGGAAGCACGAGAAGAGCACAGTCTTTATGTCCGCAGTTCTTTTTGCAAACAAATTTGAAATCGTTTTTTCCAGCGTTTTTACATAGTGGCGCTGCTGAAAATCTAGAAGACAGCTGAAGAGGATTGTATTGGGAATTGTTTTGTGATTATGTTTAGAAAACTACGTATCATCACGATGAAACCGTCGTGTACAGTTTCACAATCTGTTTTATTCGCGATACGAATGTGCTCCTTAGAAGTGCAGGCATGTAAAATATCAATCAGGTTATCTTTCTATCATATCCTTATGTCATTAGTTACACCATGATTGAATACAAAAATCTAGTAAGATACTTCCATTTTAATCTCGGCATTTAATGGCACTACACACTCTACTTCTGTGTTGTGGATACGGTCCTCGAACGCGTATTACCTAAGTAAACATTTAGTGTTTAGCTAACCATTATCCCATTGACATCGTTCAAAGATAGAGTCTTAGCTGAACAGTTCGCATCCAGTGATCTTGTCCACCGTAAGTCATAGGCATGACGGCTTCCCATTGAGTGGAAGGTCACAAATTGCACTACTGTTTGCATGGTATGCTTTTAGATGCATAGTGGTTACTGAGTTTTCCTTTGTATATGCTCGCATACATATTTGGAAACGAAATTTTTGAAAATTGGATAAAATCTGATGCGGAATTGCTAAAGATTAAGATGTATGTTCGAACACCGTTTCGGGGCACTGCTTCATTCTTGGACAAAAAAATAAAAATTGATTTATTTAAACTGGAAAACCCAATGTTTTAATACTGGTAGAATTATAGCCTGCGTTGAGGACCATATAGATTTGGCATAAAAGTTCATGTTCACTACAGAAATCAATAAGATAAAGACTGGCAAGTGATGCTTAGAGATCTAGCTGGATACTGGTGGACGTGAAATCTGGTACAACACGCTGCATTTGTTAAGAACTCGCATACAATTGCTCCGTGGACGAAAACGAATTTTTTCGTTCACTAGTACAAATCTGATGGGAGAAAAAGTGATTGATTGGTTAGAATAGTAAAGGTTCGACAATTACTAACTAAAACTCGGGTGCATGTATGCCGGTAAAAATGTTCGCCGTATCTATGACTGCCGGAAATGGCGAATATAACATTCCTCATATGTGGCCGACAGATCAAGAAGGACTAGAAAAGTCGGCGGAAGAAATTGCCATTAGGAACCTTCGATCAGGTGTGTACAAGCATAAGGCACACCGAGGAATCCTGCAATTAGTGGATGTGTTGATCGTTTCCGCTCCCCACCACTACCAGTAAATAGTTGTTATAGATTTTTATCCCAAATTTGCCATTCGAAATCGGTTCATTCTGTAAAAAACAATGGCTTCTTGTATATTAATATTAAAACTCTCCGCGAATTCTCTATTTGTAAGTTATTTTTAATTTGATTGTACCTCACAGTAACGTCCGGCAGATGGGGGCTATGAATCAGGCTTTTGGTTTGACTGTGTCATTTCTAATCAATTTATGTCTGCCTGCAGACACCCGCCAATAGACAAAGTGTCTGCACACTACAAGAATAACGCGAATTATCTAGCTCTTGTTGGTATCACAAGCAAATCGGGCGCGTTGGATGCAATCAGAGACATTTGGTCCGTATGATGGTCGTGATTTCTACCTTACTAACCAAGTATCTTCTTTGATTGCCTCTTACGTTCCCGCTTTGTATGAGGCAACAGCGGAGGTTAGACAGTTTATATTATTCTTGTCGCATGTACACAGATTATCTCGTAGCTCTGGCGGGTAATCGTTATCGAGAAGGATTGACTGCAAGTGTTGCATTTCCGTTTTATGCGTGACATCATTGTTGGATGCTTGTCCATTCTGCTGGCTAGAGAGGAGTTCAGTGTCCGTTTAATGCATTAAAGTTGAGATGAATTTAAGTCCAAGTTCCTGTGAATTCCCATCATGAATCCGTAGTAGTGGTTCAGTAGTAGCTGGGGGGGGGGCTGATAACTCTCTTGATGCTTTCTGTCTCCGCTGAGGCAGTTTAAGAATTCATTTCTATATTCATATTTAATGACTGCAAGTGTGCCATCGACATTTCTAGCATAGATTTGTGGTGGATTGTGGAACATGGCATACACTTTAGGTGCAATAGAATGCGAAGATGGGTTTGCTACCATAGGCGACACAGGAGAGACCATGGCTGCACTATAAGTTTGTACAGTACATTATTACCTGTGAAGGAAGTAGAGGTAAGGCATAGTTCAGCACCGATGACAATGTCTGTGGGGTTTAGCGAACATGTTTCTGTTGCTGATAGATGTGGATTGGGATACATCCGAGTTGTCCTTAATAGGAACGCATGTGCAACAGGAAATCACATCAGAACTTATAGTAGTTTCGGCAGTCTCTAATGTGGCATTTTGCAGAATGCAAGAGAAATGAGAAACGTCACTTGCGTGACTTACCACCATCTTTGGCAAGGTTTTAATGGTGATCTAATTTGTTTGTCTCGCATACAGGCTGCACAAGATGCGCAATCCCCAACTGGACTGGCAGGTGTATCAGGATTGTGGAGTTTTGGCAGCCTCGTAGAATCGTCTACGTTAGTTTGTTTTTAGATTCAGAGTAAACCTTTATGACGTTCCAAGTTTGTCTTTTAGCCCTGAAAAGAATTTGCTTACCCGGGCCTCCGTTTTATTCATTTGGGTATTTGCATTCCTGTCTTAAGTTCTTTCTTGGGACCGACAATGCGAGTGTCTTTGGATTTCCATTTCATAGTCTGCAGTACTAAAATTGACGATAAAATTCCTCTTTACAGCTTCCGTTACGTAGATCGGTATTTTCTTTACTTAATGAGGTGGGCCCCCTCCAGCAGTCAGTTGCAAGGTTCGATGCAATCGGCTTTTAATTTTTGATAATATCGTCTATTCTGATTCTGACTGACTGGTCTCTTCTGGTGACCATTTCCTTAACACACCTTCCAGTGCAGTAAATGTTACCTGAGTTGTCAGATGTTTATTGAAATTACGAAAACAATTTGGCGAATAGGCTCGTTTTCAGTGATTCGTACTCATGCCATTACGTCACTATATATATATCTTGACAAAAATTCTCACTGTAGGAAGGATTGGATTAATCAGATACAAATATGGGTGGGGAAGGGAGTCGTGGTGTTACATGCATGACCTGAATACACAAGAATGTGTTGTGTTAATTGTTTTGTTGTCAAGGTTTTGCATTGGGACGGAGGGTGGGCCAGGGGAGTTGAGGCGCAACCACAAATTGTATTTGAGAGCACAGTGGAGGATTGTGAAGACGGATCGCGGCAGTGCTCAAGAGGTGACATTTTGCCAACCTGGATTGTTGACCTCTGACCTTATACATGGTGCGGAAAGCTTGCATCACATTCAGTTATTTGTTCCAGTGCCTAACTATGCCGGGTGGTGCTCATGGATGCGTTCGGACAAGCGCCTGGTTATGCGGCCGATGTACATTGTCCCACAGGAACATGTGAATGAATAGATATTATTGAAACTTAGAAACTCCCGCAACAGTTGCGATTCCCCCAAGGACAAGGCTGTGTCTGGTACGTTTATGGTAATCCTTTCCAATTTGGTGCCTTGAAGTGTTTCTGATTCCGGATTGAAGTTACTTCTGAAGGTGTGCGTGTGGATTAGTTTTTCATGTTTCCTTATCTGATGAGACTGACCAATTGTGAATGCATGTAGGTTTCTACGTTCCTTGATAATAATGATAATACTGAAGGCGTTCGGGGTCAGTAAATAATTTGAACAATCGTCCACGTTTCGTATTCTCTAGCGGGTGGAGATAATTTCCATTGTACGGTTAGGAATTTGTTGCCGTAGAAATGTGCGCAAGGAAATTAGGGGCAGCCGTCACAGGCTGTGCAAAACTGTCGGGCGGGTTCACAGGGAATGAAGTAAGAATGAGGTTGTCTTGAAATCACCGTTTATTGAACGTACAGTGATTAATCCAAATGGCAGACTTTTTCCCCAGTGCGATTCGACTAGCTATTAGAATAACCTACTGTTTTGACCATGCCTTGTTACTGAACAATTGAAGTTAACGCGAAGTGAGCAGAGTTGTACTGAACGGGTACAGAAGTAAAGTGAGGACAAAATTCAATATCCACTATTGTCCCGAGATTAATCTGCTTTTATTGTAGCTGTCCGATTAATATATGCGAAACGGAACTTGCGAACAAACACAACCTTGACTGACCGTTGATGATATTTCTATCACTTTCCATTATATACTTGCAAAGAATTCCAGCACTTAGGTTCCAGTATCAATAAGACAGGTCAGATCTGTACGAATACTGGTTATTCTACTTGAACGTTCACAATTTCGAAGTCAAGCACGTAAAACAGCACAACACAACGGGCTGAAATCAGTGGTCAATATCAGGCCGAACGCAGTTGCTTATATGAAAGTGAATGCTAGTATGGCTCGAAGATGTTTGTCCACCGTCACTGGAACATCGACCAGGTACACTGTCTAGCGGAAAATCTGCGTTACGGGTTTGTGAGCATAAATTACACATTTAAAATAATGGTGTCAACAAAACATCGAAACAACAATTATGGTTCTAAGGAAAAACTGGATCAGTTTTTCATATAACAAAATATAGACAGGATTATATTTGCAAGTGGAAAAGGACAGGATCAAGTGAGTTAAGTGGACCTACAGTAATACGTGCAAAAGTTGGACAACAATCCGTTTCGATGTGCGAAATCGTCGAATGGTCATTAGGGTCCCCGGTTTTTTTTTGTTCTAGTGCCACGGTGCACAGTTGTCCTTTCTGTCCGTGCTATTTTATCAAGATTATCACGAATACGGTACACGGTTTTGTTACTGGGCCAGTTGAAAGTCTGACAGTGCCTCTAATCCACGTCAATGTTTACACAAGACACTGGCCCAGTGTATGGTCCAGATTAGTTGTACACGATCGGTCGAATGGGATTGGAAGTCCGACGATGGTTTGAGATTCAACTGGAAAATTTCAAATTATTTTGCTCCATAAAAGTCCCGTATTTTGTTTCCACATGCCTGCATAGCTCGTCTGGATAGATGGTTTTTACAGTGATATCATGTGTTTGTAAACCAAGCGTCCGAAAGGGCTAAATGCCTAGGAAACGGTTATTTGTCACATTTGGACAAGAGCACAAATCGTCTCAAGTAAAACGCATAGCGAAGATCGACGGGCTTAGAAATTAGTTTTTGCAACGTATGTCTAGGCAGTCGAAACGTTTGCTATTGATCCCGTTCTATGGGAACTCTGGTAGTGAATTTCGGACTTTCGTGTGACAAGCTAAGCAACAGCCAGATTTATGTCAGTCTTTAAAAAAAATGCCGAGTAGACATTGATATTAACGCTGTAATGATTTTCATGCAAACGTGTTTTTTGTGTCAAATGAGAACGAGAAATTAGTGAATTATCGAAACACTGTAAGCCAGTACGACTCCCAGTTGGCATTTTGAAAAGATAGTCCCTCTAATAATTTCACCAAGAACATGCTACCATTTGTGCTCCAATATGATACTATTTGTCGCGGAAAATGCAGATATCAGTCTTCGCAGAAATCGCGTTGAACATTTAAGCTTTGTGAGGTACTTTGTCCAGGCACATTCGAACAAAGGAATCTGGGATTCGGATGTATTCTATAAACCCGAGCTGCATTTGCTTACTCTAATGAGAAGGAATACAGTGTTTGACTACATTACGTTGGTATGGACCAGTTCCATTCTGATGATGGCCAGGTCATCTTTGATTTTCGCGCAGAAATTACTCAGGGACAAACATGCGTTCCCCGACCAGCAATCCGATTTTATTTTATTTTATTGACGGCAGCTGTTGTACGAGATTAGCTTGATTGGTATAAACTGCACTTAATGCCCGCATGAGAACCATGAGAACCAGATCAATCGCTGAATTTCTTTTGGTCTCGAGAACAATTAAGACCTAGACGAAACAATTATTTTTTTCAGATAAAGTTCCATCCGATATCACTACTTCGCAAACGTCGTTCAGAATGTAAGTCAGACACGGATCTTCAAGTATGTTGTCACTTTTCCCCTCTCTGAACTGGTAAACCGGTTCGTTTTTGCCTAGGCAAGATCAGTGGCAAGGCTGAGAAAAAATTAATTTTCACAGGAATAGAACCTGACACTGGCGGAAAAAAAACAGAATGGATAAAATTGCGAAGGTGTTCTTTCTCAATTTTCGGTTTACTTGTGAACGACCAGACAAAAGCACAGTTTGAGATTTTTGAATTACGCAGATCAGTTCCGAACTTGATAGTAGAATTAACTGCTTGGTCGATCGGGACCAGCAAAACAGCCGAATACATTCTGGTCCGCAGCTGGACTTGTTCCAAAACGAGTCGAATAAAAAGCATTTGTGAAGCAGTAAATATGCATTCACGTTGTTCATGGCCAGATTCACACGGCTCACAAAGAAGCAAAATTTACCAGTTAGTTCTTTTGACACACGATTTAATCACCACGAGATAGTTTAAACATATCCTATTAGGAAACAATGAGACTAGTACACACCTCGACTAGGAGATCGGTCAGAATCTAGGTTCCGGAATCCGTAAATAATCGAAAACATTTAACGTGCACTCATTTGTTGATCCAATTATTTCCCATTTTTCTCCCAGAATATTTGCATGCTTATGAAAGAGTAAATGTATCCGCCTGGGACGGTCGGTTGTTAACCGTGTCTTTCATGCCACAAACCTGTGTCGAAGTCTGCCTCACCCGGTATTCTCAGATTTCATTAAACCGCTATACGATGATCACTCAAAGTGTCGTTCTCGAATTTCCGCACCATTCGCTTTTCATTCCATACCCTTCAGATTGAATATCTATAGGGAATCCATTGCCCCTTACTTAGCAGGACTCCTGTCATCCCGGGACTCTGTTTCACTATACCTTCCGAGCAGCTTCGCGTATATCAGCCACTTGACCGGACTGACTTCATAAAGTTTTGTCCTCCGTTTTTTTTATAACAGAACAAGTGTAACTATTGTTCCTTCATTGGTGTTTCGGACTGGAAGGCAGTATTTACGTGGCAAAATAAAACAACCGTGCAGTGTGACGAAATGGAATCATTTTTTTTCGGATAAGCATTTTCAGTGCCCTTAGCTTTCATCGAAGTTAGGTGTACGGCACAAGTTATGTTCCCTTGAACTTCAACAACCACTGAACAGAATTCGGATAGTACAATGAGCAGATCGTTGATGAAATAGGTAATAATGCTTTTATTTATTTTTCCCTCAAGTGCACTTAATGAGCCGATATCCGTTTGCATATCATGTCCATCCAACGCAAGTGGTTTATTCTCCAACAGTAGACCAGATTCATAAATGTCGGTGATTGCGGCTATAAATGATATCCGATCGACAACAAAATCGATGTACAAGCCCCACTCGGTTACTTTTCACTATGAAGTGTATCAAAACACGACAAAGATGGAGCTAGTCCGAGAATTAGGACGGAACTAGGATAGGTTCATGGCAAGTGCCCAAAAACTTGAGAAAAGAATAAAACAATCAGTGAGTCAAGTGTTTTGTTTTCAATATGATTGTTACAGTCACATGAACAACGCTTTGCTACTTGATGTTTCAGTTTGCCAAAATGTTGTCTACCTTCAATAACTTCTCCAATGCTATTTTTCAAAATTTTATACGTGCCAACTACGACACATGATAAATTGGCAAATGCGATCTATCAAGGACGTTGCGTTAATGACATTCTTCAGTTTGAAATAAAAATATTGCAGCGAAGATTTGGATTAGATTTGGCGTGTTCAAAACTCTGCTGCTTTGTTCCTGTATTCTTCAGTCAAATTCGGGTCCTTGAATTTTGGTAGTCAACCGCAATAGCTTTTCACGGGCATCTTTGTCGTGGTGATATTGATTAGTAGAAGCGTTGACCACTTACTTGCAAGCACTGATCACATCAAAAGCTGGTTGTATTGCTGACTAGTCCTAAAATTCAATAGTCATTCGTGAACAAACTTAATATCCTAACATCTCGGTTCGTGGAAACCACGGAAACAGGTTATTAGTCGGACACTTGATGACTAACACAATGCAACAAGAATGTGAACAGTACTGCAGATAACTGAAGTTCTTTTCCTTTTGATAGTTCCATTTTGGATAAGCCAGACACTTCTTTGTGAGATCGGAGATGTGTTTCCTTTCCAGCGTCGTGCAACTTTATTGGACTGACTGGTTTGGACGGAGCCCTATTTGCAAGCAGCCTCTATTATTGTGTATGGAAATGGAAGCGAAACTGAGCCTCTCTGATTGAACATTCACTTTTAGGCCTACCAAATCAAGGACAGGAAGAACAGGGAATAAGAAGCTGATGCGTCCCAGTCTTGAAGCCCAACCGCAATATGCATCGCTTCCAAAGGCTAGTAGTCACGTCTGGCGGTACAGATGCAGTCGAATAACAAAAAAATTACTCATCAAATCACTGGGCAATTGAAGAACTGGCCACTGTGATCCTAAAGATTACCCATCCTACAGTTCTTGTCCGTGTTACAACTTGAGAATATTGTACATCCGATGTCTTTCATCTGACACTGAGCCTGTGGTTCAGAAGTGGTCTCCGAAATTTCTGATCAGGGCATTACCGCGAGATCAGCCTTATTTTATCAGCAAAATTCACCATACTTTTGGTGAATGGTTTTGTTTTCATCTGGAGGCCAAATGCAACGTATTTTGGGGCTCTGTAATATTGTGTTATCTAAACACAGTCGATTGAGACCAGAGAAATTGATCGACATGGAGCCATCTCTCCTGCACTGACCAATGGTTGAGGTAACCAAATTTTGCCACCTATTGGTATCCTTTTTCGGATAGATAGACGTCCAAAAAAGACTTTGTAACGGGAACCGCAAATACGAATAATCGGAATTGCAGAAAGCTGTGGTGAAAAAATTCGTCATTATTACTGTCTGATGTGACGATCGCGATTTACATCTCATCGTTAACAGGATTTGAAGTTGCAACTCTAACTCACGAACTGAAGGTCACAAGTCCAAATTCTTCAGCTGCCGGTTCTTGTGTTCACCTTCCCCCTAATTAGCCTAGATGCCGAAGGTGAAAATGATGAGCATGTTGTTTTCATACGGGAGACAACAAATCATAAAACGGATAAGAATTTGTCCTTTCGAAATTCGTTCGTACTAAAGCGGACCCAAGGCCATTGCTACTCTCGGCTGACTCAGAGTTTGATGTCACCATATAAATTTCCGTTTACCCCGCCGAAGTCAGGACAATCGACGATTCCCAGCCCACATTCTCAAGAGAGACAGTATACACCTGGTAGTCTTGAAGTTTGCGGCTAATCCTTTTCTGATGTATGACGACCAGATGAGTTCTCATTTTCTACCTTTGTGTAAAACGGTCCACCGTGGCATTTGAACATCCTGGGATACTGAAAAGCATGTCAGGTGTCGTCTCCTAGTTTTATCGCATCGATAACCCACCGTGTAATAAAGGTAGATAAATTCAGTTAGTGAAAATGTTTAGCAGATCTAGACCAGACAAGGTTTGCAGTGTATCGAAAATTCGATGCGCCATGTGATAACTTCATGTATGTCACTATCCAGTGTTCAGTGACAAAAACGCTGTCGGTAGAATGCGTAATTGGCCAACGTTTTGGCTACCTTTGGTAGTCTTTCTCAAGGCACGGTTCATAGATCATGTGATTGTAAATCCGGCTTTGAGAAAGGCTGCTTAAGGTAACCAAAACGTCGGCCAGTTACTAAAATCGACAACTTTTTATTACTGAATTGTGAACCGGTGCTTGCATAATTTGGGCAAACATTCCAGCCTCACAAGGGGGTTCTCTGATGTTCCCCGCTGTTTTTTTACAAAGAAGTGAGAGATACAATACAGGATGTTCCTGATGAATCTTTGCCGTGACGTCAGTAGTAGCTGGCTTGCTATACGACTAAACTGCATCCATTGGAACAGTTCCGGACAACAACTGTTTTGACCGGTTTCCTTCGAAATCTCCAAGCCTTACCCTAGGTGTCACCGGCAAGTTCATAGGTCATTCTCATCGAAAGACGAATGCAATTTAACCGAGGTATTTGGAACTTTGTTGCTCTCAGCCTAGTAGATTGTAATCACTAGACTCCGCGTTTGATGAAGGCTGAGATATTGGTATACCTGAGTGAGCACAACGTAACTGGAGACAATTCGGGGACTCAAAGACTTCTTGCTCACAAGAACAAGCCAGACAAGGTAGCGCATACGCCACTCGGCATCCCGAAACAGGTGGGAAAATGCAAAATTAGCAAACAACATGTAAGTAATACTAAAAATTGGAAAATTGGAACTATCATATTCAGAAATGTCGATTTAATCACTTTTTCTGAGGAGTTGAGAATATCACACTTACCGATTCTGTTCTAGTGACATTTGAATTCCGTGGTCAAAAGACGGCAGGCAAGTTAGCAACAGGGCTGGTAAGCTCATTTAAGCAGTTCAAGAAGTACTAACGTGAACCTGGAAGGTAGAAAACGAAAGTATCTGGGATGAAACTTCACTGTGATAAATTGAACCAACGCGGTAATTGCATGCATTATCTATAGTACAAACGTTTGCTTTTAAGTGTGTATATTGGTGTCCCGTATCAGAAGTTATGCAAATGCTATTCCGTGCATTGGAAATGCAGAGGATTCCGTTCACCAGTATTCAGCGACTCGAAATAACACTCTTGATTTCGAGGTAAAATATTCAGAGATTTTGCCAAATGCTTTTTGTAACTTGGTGTCTGTCTTTTTGGTTGTTGAGCAGCTGCGGAGACAAAGTTTGTGGACTGATTTGGTCTCTTCTAAAACGGCAGTCCACTTTGGCATAGCAAATGGCGGCTAGTAAATGTTCGACATTTTCATCCAACAAAGCCATTGGACAGCCGAAGTAGTAGACTTGTACGGTATTTGCACTCGGAAAATATGTATACCTGGATACCGAATGTGCCCTATGGGAATAGAAATTCGAACAAATGAGATTATACAATCAGTGTAAATCATTTATTTTCCCAAGATATTTTCGCATTGTTATGGCAGTTTACCCAATACAACGTGGCTGGCACTAAATTATGCCTGAATACGCTAATGCAGCCTCCTGCACAGTAAACGCATGTGATGGAAATAATTTATTTGTTTTTTTATGAAACCCAATTTGTTGTGAAAACAAGAAGGAACTTACTGGCTGTAATACCAACTATAAGGATTTAGAAAAATGCGTTCAAACTGAATTGTTCCTGGAAGAAATTTTTACAGATTAATTATTTTGGTTGAAAAAGACATTCTCCCACCGTTCGGAAAGATCAGTTGCAGCTCTGTGAACGAATTTAGTATAGTTTTCTTGGCATTTATGCGAAAGCAACCTGAAGATTTCTTCCGCGTTATTGACTTAAGTTCTGCTGCAATCTAATTCACACTGATGAAAGTCCAACCTAATTATTATGCATGTTGTCATTATTCATTAATTACTTTTATCTTCGTTTGTTACAAGGTAGCTTAGTATCATGCAAGCATTGGTGTTGGCGTGTGTGTGATCTTTTTATGCAGAACTCATGTCTGCTATAAAACCAAGAGGAATTTGTTATTTATTTGGAAGACCGTTTTTCGTTGCTTGATGTCTCGTCATATTTGGTACAAATTAACATCACTGTTACATGTTTCATGAGCGCGTCAGTAAGGTGCGAGCAGTTTGGACCAGAAGTAGCGAGTTACATTTCCCTTCTCGAAATCTGGCGACTTCAAATGAATTTAACAAACAACCAGTGCACTAAACTCGAACAGCAAATTATTCTCAACCGAGGGGGTCTAGCTAGTAAGTATAAGTTGGTTGTAATTTAAAGATGTCTTGCGTTCACGGACAACAATTCAACTTGGAAGCGGAACGTGAATTCCTGTCTTGTCATGTGGTTTTGATAATAATCAAAGTAGACGATGAAAACTGCGTGTAAATTTGAAATTAGTAGGACCTTTAATTAGAGTTATTTAAGGCATGCAACCTGTGCGATCTTTTTTCCCAACCTACCTGGTCTTACCAGGGACATCTTTTTGTTGTCCGGTATGATTTGCGCTGGGTTTTGGAGAGAAACATAAAATCTACAGCATGAAATTTACAAACCACCA
This sequence comes from Fasciolopsis buskii, assembly GCA_008360955.1. NCBI lineage: Eukaryota > Metazoa > Platyhelminthes > Trematoda > Plagiorchiida > Fasciolidae > Fasciolopsis > Fasciolopsis buskii. The sequence continues at coordinate 21,402 of LUCM01000896.1, read as the reverse complement.
GTGTAGCTTAGATGCCGGATTTATTTTAGCAGGCTTCCTGTACAACAGTCGTCCCAAGAGAGCGCGATTACTTGGTGAACAACCTTGGACGCTTGTTGCAAAATCATTTCAGTGGGTGCAATGCACAGGGCAGCTGAAATTCTGTAAACCGTTATAATTTAAGTCGGTTAGTTTCTCTGTGTTTACTGATTCACAACGGTTCGCTCAAGTTACCTTTCCCAATTCCGGCTCAGCCAGTGTGTACTGTCGATTGATTCAACAAGATTAAGTACAGAAGCATTATGTATGTACTGATATACGTTCCAATTTGAAGTACCTTTGTCGTTCAAATATAATTGTCAATGCAAACCGCGCATCTTTTATCAGAAACTTGGAAACTTGATAGATGTTTCTTATATTCATTCATGTACACACGCTCTTTTTCACAAAGAGACTATGTGAACCACATATCCTCGATATCACTTTGCGCGAAAAATCTAGTCTTCAATTTATGACGTCAACTTATCCGCGCACCTTCATACGCCAACAGGAGGGCTTGGTCTGAGGTCTGAAAGCTAACCTCTGTCTGAGAATCCAAACATTCGATCCAGTTTGCTGAGTGACTGAATGTTTTTTTAAGTTTCAGGTATTTTTTTCATTTCCATTGGCTTGTTCAATTCGTTTACTGTTTCCGAGAGAACCCTATTATTTCATTCGCGGATATTCGCGATTCATAGTATTTCTTAAAACAAAAAGCAGTTAAACACGACCCCAGCGAACTTCAGTTTGCATCGCCCCACTGTGGTCGAAAACCGACAGAGACAACAACAAAATGAAGTATTCCTTTCTTCAAATTAAATTGGTATGAATCAGTATCACAAATGTCCAATATCACCCTACTTGGGTTTCCCAGTAGAGGTTGGTGTTGTGAATACTGATTTCACAACTTACGATTGTAAAATGAATGGCAGAGTTTCGGGATGAATTGTGAAGGGTCAACAAATTGCACAGCGTTTGCAACTCATCTGTTAGAATGCGTCCCTTGCCAAGCATACATTTTGACAAAAGTGATTTCTCGAGCTTAAAAGACAGATGTTGGGATATGTATTACTTGGGAACTGCTCGAACTTAAGATGAAATTGCCAATCTCAAAGGTGAAGCCGATGGCCTATCAGTGGCAAAATAAACAGGAGGCGGATGTACAATTACCTAGGTAACTAACAAGGCGCGGTTCGAAATTGTTCCTATCCTTTCCTTTTTATGCCAAAATGCCCTAGCGGCTGATTTTGCGAACGACATCGTTATCGCAGTGACAGCCCCTTGGGAGAAGTTGTCGAGAAAACTTTTCTTCATGGCTTGCCAAGATTTTCTGTTCCCGTCCGGCAGTCGGGATAAAATTCCATCAGCAAAATTCGATTGCCATCATATTTAGTTGTCAGACATCAGCACCATTCCTAACCATGCGTCACGGGTAGTCTTAAGCAATTGCTTGTTATTTTCCCCACTGGCTGGGTTTACTTATCCCCAATGTGAACTGGACGGTGTTCCACTGCACAGAACTCCTAAACGATGCTGGCTGTGTACGGAAACAACCGATATTAGTCTACCATTATTATCTGGGCAAAAATGGAACGGGTGTTTCTATGCCCACTGATTGATTCGAGTTCAGATGCTCACTGACGGTGTTTGAAGGACTAATCACTATGGTTCGCGACAGCCCCTTCCTCAGGTGGTTAACGTCAGCTCAACATAAACTATTGCTGCTAACCCGATGAACACATTCTTGATTTGTTTTCCAGTCGCAGCTCGCGATCGACTTGTTGAGCTGAATGAAAACTGATGCATCCTGGACATCAAGCTTTGTTGTGCGGAATCCGAAAGCGGTACCCTATGAATAATCCACATAATAAACCGCATGAATTGTGGAATTCAGGTGATCCCTTTCCTAAAAGCCTTTCGACAACTAATGATTTTATATTATCTATAGTTATCTATAGTTATTATAACCAACAAGGCGCGCTACCTAACTGCTTTTGTTCGTCCCCTCTATGACATGAGGAACAACATCCGGGAAGAATACCGAACGTGTAAGCAAAAGTTTTTCCAACTGTACCATCTGGAGTTTTCCAAAATGCTGCAAAATTTCGTGCAAATCAGAAAACGGACGTCACATAATTGATCACAAGCGTTTCTGCTGTTAACATTAGCATTGTTTAGATTTTTTTTACGTTCCTAAGATATCGCATACACTTTTGATTTTCGGATTTCAAGAATACTTGCGACAGCGGACTGGTTCACAGTCGGTAGTCGCTACCTCATAAATAGGATGGATCTGGGTGTTACCGCACTACGCATATGCAAGCATATAGCAGCTAGCGGCGAACTGTGCATTGGCCATGCATTTCATTAAAACAAGCGAAATGCTCCGGGCATATAATGTTCAGATGATGCCAAATAATCTATTTAATCCGGTTTCATCATGCAATTCGCTGGATTTGGTTTTAAAAGAGTGATCAATAAAGGTTTCGGACTGTCAGCGCAGACGTCTGCACTACGGGTATCTTTCTTGGCAACTGATTTTTTATTGATGACCTGAACAATCGTTCAGCAAAATACACCTGAAATAACATCCTATTGGGTCTGAATTTGAAATGCCACTAGACTGATAGGCTGTGATTTCCATCCTTTCTGCAATTAAAACAAATCGAATGCAGAGTACTGTGTATGGAATTAATCTATTTTATTGGACGGGAACAGAAAGATAAAGTTGTGCATAATTTGCCGGTGTTGCTAGTTAGATTGAGCATAATCACCTCCCCTATGAACTGTAAATGTATCAATGCAATCGAACATGCCGCCGCATGCCGCATGCCGTATGATATAGCACTATAACAGGAATACAGAGCGTTCCTGTTGAATTATTTTGCAACCTTTAGTTGTTCCAAACAGGACAAATATTCCGCATTTGCTACTTGTTCTACACGCCAGTTTCATATAAAAGTGGCAAATAAATTTAATGGGACTAATAACCGTAGTCCTAGATCAAAGTCACAATATGTCCAGTGATCAGTCTCTTTCAAAATACACGTTTCCGTTGGTGTTTATATTTGTGTTTAATGTCATTAAAGTTACGGAATCATCGTTTATCATGTTAACTATCGGACAATTCAAATGATTGGCTTGTCCAACTAGTATGGAAATTTGTTTTTCGGTACAATCCGGAATAAAGCGCCATGCCTTTTTTAATCATCAAGAACATGAAAACTTTGTAGGTCACCCCTGTGTTCACTTATGATGGACAATCTGCCACATGGTATCCAGACTGGTGATATAACTACTTGTCTGAAAATTGAGCTTATGGATTCTCAGCTCTGCTCGACTGCTCAACAGTTCAATGTAATTTCATAGGTACTCAGAAACAAAAGCTATCAGAGGTCATTTTTGGCATGTAGTCACTATGTTAGACAATTTCACTGATGCAAATCGGAATGGCACTTCGTCTGGATAATGCATTAACACCATTTTTGAATCACAACTGAGTCAACGTCTTGCCAAATGTTTATTCATGATCTGATACTTAAGTGTCGAACGAAGAATAACTGTCCAGAGAAGTTGTTATTTAACCAAGCCCGTCTTGTGTTTTCCGGGCAGTTTTAGAAACTGTTTGCAGGTGTATCAGAACGGCTTCGCTCGTCCTGGAATCCAACTGGTAAATAAGTTCGCCGATCGTCCGTGAGGTGTTAAACTGTGGTTCAAACACTTGGGATTTGACTGCAATTTCCTGGTACACCCGGACAGTCGCGTGCACTTCTGGAGGGTGCCATTTGATTTCGCACTTTAAAGGTAGTTTTAATTGCTACTATGCAAGGATTACTTTCATCTGGCCAGGAGTGAATCTGTGCAGGAAACAGTGTTTCATGGAATGAGTTCATTTCTTCTTCGGGTGAGAATATAAAACACAGTTACCGTGATTTCGGTTTCATGCAAATTCAGCCTAATTGTTTTACACTGATTCATCGTTTTGGTACGTAAAATGAAAGAATAAATTGCTATCGAGGAGTAATATTAGTTTGGTTAATTTAGTTTTACTCACTTGAATCAGCTTTCGCCAGCCAGCAACAAGAAGGGGTCAAAATAAGTGGGGAAAGATGGGTGAGGAGATATGAAGGCTTGTTGACAGACAGATAGTTACATATGTATATGCGGAAATGTAAGTAGACAGAATCGAGCGAATAGATAGAGAAATAAAAACTGGTGGATGGATAGATAGATAGATGGACGGATAAAAAAATTGAATAGTTTAACAGATAGATAGAATCGAGTGGACAGAGAGATCGGATCGAGTGGATGGATAGAACGATAGAAAACTCGGTTTAGGTAAAACTCGTTTGGTTTACTGCTTGTTCAACTGAGTGATTTTCCATGCATTTATCATTTTCACATTCATCCCTGTTTTACTTCCTCTTAAATAGTTCTGAATTTGCAAGCTACCCCGAAACACAATTGCAACAAAGAGGCAATTATTTGCTCATATTACTAAACTATAATAGTTTTTAGTCGCTTATTTATCGTGCGCCCATTTATACTGACCTAGTGGTTGCTGGATGTACAATAAATTTAATGGGCAGGTATGCATGAAAACGCAAGAAAGTACGAGTTTGCACCTGGATGGAAGAAATGTGACGGCAGTTATAAGTTTGGACCACACTACAAAAGGGAGTACCACCGTGCTGAATGGAATAGGAATGAAAGTAATAGACAAACAGAAACGACCAGTAAAACCTGGACACATAAAAACAACAACCCTCGTCATTTAAAGAGAATGGTTCACCAAGCAACTATTATTCGGCGCAAAACAAACTGGAATAAAGTAATCGGAAAGATTTATGTGTATGGCAGAAATGAGCAGACAGTATAACGGTGAGGATAGAAATAAACAGAAGGACTCCCATGGGTTGACTGAAACTCGGCAGAAACTTAATCGGTTACTAAGGAAAAGGAAAATGAAATGATACGTCCAGGATGAACGATAACTTTTCCCGTTTGGAAGGTCAAGGGGTAGGATCACATTCGATTAGAAAATCAGGGTGCACCGGAAACCAAACCAAGGTGACAAGTTTGATCATTAATATTACGGACCAAGGGATTTCACCAAAGCGATGGCGCAGTGACGCAAGGCGTTGCAAAAAAGATTTTAAATTCACCTCTTCACAAGTCGAACAATGTAACAGGGCAAGATTTCCAAAAGGGTATGAAAAACTATGTAGACTGAGTTGACATGACTGGTTACTTCCGATTTGGTGTCGAAATATCAGAAAAAGTGCGTCAATTTTCGCTTTCGAATCCGTTCTCACATGGATCAATGACTGAATGAAAGAAACTGATAAATCGTTTTGGGGGATAAAGTCGTTTTGTAATGGACAGTGATGCCACTTTAAGCAGTAAACGATCACTTGTGATTGAGTTAGCCAGTACTCCTAAACCATGGTGATTGTCTATTTCATGATTCGAGTGAACTATCTCCACCAAGTGCGCACCAAAACTACTGGGCATTGGCCATCCCGTGTCGTTGTCTAGCCGGATTGATTAATGCTCGTCGGTCATTTGAATGAGCCATGAACTGCTCTTGTCTAGATATACTGTGATAGCATGAGCTCTGGAGAAAGCCTATGTGAAGAATGGTAGAGTGAAGATCGCAGAAAGAAGATGGCTAGATTACTGAAAACTCACAAAAATCGGAACATCACCCCAAATTTACTCTAAGCGGATAACTCATATGGATCCCATTATTTCGGGTCTGTGTTTCAGCGAAATGCATGACATCGCATGCTGTTGATACAAAAGCTACGTATGCACACCTCGCTCTGCTGTTATTTGACCCTGACAACAGCAAGCAACGAATATGGAAACAGAGTCAGCTGACTTGCCGCATTAATTACAAATGTGCTAGTACGAAGACAACTGCATACTTTTGCTTATCTATAAAAATGTCATAGTTTTTGGTCATCATCTTCATCAAGCAGCCCGAAATAACGGGCCGAGCCCCAATGACATTTGCTATGCCCACCAAATTACGCCTTGCTATAGAAAAAGTAAGTATATAAGAACAAAGGTGAAACTTCACGGGTTGAAGAAATGAATCAAAGTCAAAGTGGGTAACAAATGGAATACATTCGGGCGGTTTACATGCGCTTACTCAATCTCAAGGTGCCTACGAAAAATGACTACATGAAAAGATGTCGGTAACTGATTACAACAGTGAAAAAGTTACTCGTGTGGCCTATCCTGGACCCTAGTTTAATTTTGATGGAGAACCTTATTGGCGGAATCGGGCGGTTACTATGCGATTGTCCGTGGTATCTTAGTTAACCGATCTACTTATTAGCCAACTAGATAATAATGTTTCGAAATCCCATAAAAACCACAACATGTTACCCTCATTAAATGGATAATCCCTTTGTGTTGACTAATGCCAAGACCAAGTAAAGCAGTTATGGAGGATTTTGTTTGGTTAGATATGGTATTTATCCATGCTTGAGTACTGTAACCTTCGTAGAACTGAATTCTACCTTGGGTGAGTGATACTCCACTCTCTCGAAGTGTCAATAAATCTGTTTTGTGGTTTCGTACTGTCGTGGTCTAAGCCATACCTTGTTTTATTACTCGCTGGTCGGATCAGAAATATGCACTGGGACGACAACCTCAATTGCCCGCTTGATTTCGTCACAAACGTCCTTCAGAAAGTTGGTCTCTGGAAAAAATCGCTGGACAACTTTCACGGAACGGCGTTGATGACAGTGTTGACGGCCAACGTGATTTCAATCAAACTGATGACAAAAAAGAGTGAATAACACAGACTAGCAAGCAGGATTTCTGGAATGCAGCAAGGGCATCAACCTTATCGATCAGTTTTATTCATTAGGAAAGTGGATCGTGTGTCCAATTTTAAGTATTCACAACCTTCGTTGTTCATGACCCGAAGGAAAATTATCTAGTCGTTGTGTTGCGGTGTCAGAGAAAGGAATACAGATTCGATTAAGCCAAAGGACGAGACGGGCAATTAACGATGCATTCTTTTATGCATCCGCCAGTGATAGATCGGCTTAGGGCCTTCCGTCTAACTCAATCACGAGTGCTCGTTTACTGCTTAAAGTGGCATCACTGTCCATTACAAAACGACTTTATCCCCCAAAACGATTTATCAGTTTCTTTCATTCAGTCATTGATCCATGTGAGAACGGATTCGAAAGCGAAAATTGACGCACTTTTTCTGATATTTCGACACCAAATCGGAAGTAACCAGTCATGTCAACTCAGTCTACATAGTTTTCCATACCCTTTTGGAAATCTTGCCCTGTTACATTGTTCGACTTGTGAAGAGGTGAATTTAAAATCTTTTTTGCAACGCCTTGCGTCACTGCGCCATCGCTTTGGTGAAATCCCTTGGTCCGTAATATTAATGATCAAACTTGTCACCTTGGTTTGGTTTCCGGTGCACCCTGATTTTCTAATCGAATGTGATCCTACCCCTTGACCTTCCAAACGGGAAAAGTTATCGTTCATCCTGGACGTATCATTTCATTTTCCTTTTCCTTAGTAACCGATTAAGTTTCTGCCGAGTTTCAGTCAACCCATGGGAGTCCTTCTGTTTATTTCTATCCTCACCGTTATACTGTCTGCTCATTTCTGCCATACACATAAATCTTTCCGATTACTTTATTCCAGTTTGTTTTGCGCCGAATAATAGTTGCTTGGTGAACCATTCTCTTTAAATGACGAGGGTTGTTGTTTTTATGTGTCCAGGTTTTACTGGTCGTTTCTGTTTGTCTATTACTTTCATTCCTATTCCATTCAGCACGGTGGTACTCCCTTTTGTAGTGTGGTCCAAACTTATAACTGCCGTCACATTTCTTCCATCCAGGTGCAAACTCGTACTTTCTTGCGTTTTCATGCATACCTGCCCATTAAATTTATTGTACATCCAGCAACCACTAGGTCAGTATAAATGGGCGCACGATAAATAAGCGACTAAAAACTATTATAGTTTAGTAATATGAGCAAATAATTGCCTCTTTGTTGCAATTGTGTTTCGGGGTAGCTTGCAAATTCAGAACTATTTAAGAGGAAGTAAAACAGGGATGAATGTGAAAATGATAAATGCATGGAAAATCACTCAGTTGAACAAGCAGTAAACCAAACGAGTTTTACCTAAACCGAGTTTTCTATCGTTCTATCCATCCACTCGATCCGATCTCTCTGTCCACTCGATTCTATCTATCTGTTAAACTATTCAATTTTTTTATCCGTCCATCTATCTATCTATCCATCCACCAGTTTTTATTTCTCTATCTATTCGCTCGATTCTGTCTACTTACATTTCCGCATATACATATGTAACTATCTGTCTGTCAACAAGCCTTCATATCTCCTCACCCATCTTTCCCCACTTATTTTGACCCCTTCTTGTTGCTGGCTGGCGAAAGCTGATTCAAGTGAGTAAAACTAAATTAACCAAACTAATATTACTCCTCGATAGCAATTTATTCTTTCATTTTACGTACCAAAACGATGAATCAGTGTAAAACAATTAGGCTGAATTTGCATGAAACCGAAATCACGGTAACTGTGTTTTATATTCTCACCCGAAGAAGAAATGAACTCATTCCATGAAACACTGTTTCCTGCACAGATTCACTCCTGGCCAGATGAAAGTAATCCTTGCATAGTAGCAATTAAAACTACCTTTAAAGTGCGAAATCAAATGGCACCCTCCAGAAGTGCACGCGACTGTCCGGGTGTACCAGGAAATTGCAGTCAAATCCCAAGTGTTTGAACCACAGTTTAACACCTCACGGACGATCGGCGAACTTATTTACCAGTTGGATTCCAGGACGAGCGAAGCCGTTCTGATACACCTGCAAACAGTTTCTAAAACTGCCCGGAAAACACAAGACGGGCTTGGTTAAATAACAACTTCTCTGGACAGTTATTCTTCGTTCGACACTTAAGTATCAGATCATGAATAAACATTTGGCAAGACGTTGACTCAGTTGTGATTCAAAAATGGTGTTAATGCATTATCCAGACGAAGTGCCATTCCGATTTGCATCAGTGAAATTGTCTAACATAGTGACTACATGCCAAAAATGACCTCTGATAGCTTTTGTTTCTGAGTACCTATGAAATTACATTGAACTGTTGAGCAGTCGAGCAGAGCTGAGAATCCATAAGCTCAATTTTCAGACAAGTAGTTATATCACCAGTCTGGATACCATGTGGCAGATTGTCCATCATAAGTGAACACAGGGGTGACCTACAAAGTTTTCATGTTCTTGATGATTAAAAAAGGCATGGCGCTTTATTCCGGATTGTACCGAAAAACAAATTTCCATACTAGTTGGACAAGCCAATCATTTGAATTGTCCGATAGTTAACATGATAAACGATGATTCCGTAACTTTAATGACATTAAACACAAATATAAACACCAACGGAAACGTGTATTTTGAAAGAGACTGATCACTGGACATATTGTGACTTTGATCTAGGACTACGGTTATTAGTCCCATTAAATTTATTTGCCACTTTTATATGAAACTGGCGTGTAGAACAAGTAGCAAATGCGGAATATTTGTCCTGTTTGGAACAACTAAAGGTTGCAAAATAATTCAACAGGAACGCTCTGTATTCCTGTTATAGTGCTATATCATACGGCATGCGGCATGCGGCGGCATGTTCGATTGCATTGATACATTTACAGTTCATAGGGGAGGTGATTATGCTCAATCTAACTAGCAACACCGGCAAATTATGCACAACTTTATCTTTCTGTTCCCGTCCAATAAAATAGATTAATTCCATACACAGTACTCTGCATTCGATTTGTTTTAATTGCAGAAAGGATGGAAATCACAGCCTATCAGTCTAGTGGCATTTCAAATTCAGACCCAATAGGATGTTATTTCAGGTGTATTTTGCTGAACGATTGTTCAGGTCATCAATAAAAAATCAGTTGCCAAGAAAGATACCCGTAGTGCAGACGTCTGCGCTGACAGTCCGAAACCTTTATTGATCACTCTTTTAAAACCAAATCCAGCGAATTGCATGATGAAACCGGATTAAATAGATTATTTGGCATCATCTGAACATTATATGCCCGGAGCATTTCGCTTGTTTTAATGAAATGCATGGCCAATGCACAGTTCGCCGCTAGCTGCTATATGCTTGCATATGCGTAGTGCGGTAACACCCAGATCCATCCTATTTATGAGGTAGCGACTACCGACTGTGAACCAGTCCGCTGTCGCAAGTATTCTTGAAATCCGAAAATCAAAAGTGTATGCGATATCTTAGGAACGTAAAAAAAATCTAAACAATGCTAATGTTAACAGCAGAAACGCTTGTGATCAATTATGTGACGTCCGTTTTCTGATTTGCACGAAATTTTGCAGCATTTTGGAAAACTCCAGATGGTACAGTTGGAAAAACTTTTGCTTACACGTTCGGTATTCTTCCCGGATGTTGTTCCTCATGTCATAGAGGGGACGAACAAAAGCAGTTAGGTAGCGCGCCTTGTTGGTTATAATAACTATAGATAACTATAGATAATATAAAATCATTAGTTGTCGAAAGGCTTTTAGGAAAGGGATCACCTGAATTCCACAATTCATGCGGTTTATTATGTGGATTATTCATAGGGTACCGCTTTCGGATTCCGCACAACAAAGCTTGATGTCCAGGATGCATCAGTTTTCATTCAGCTCAACAAGTCGATCGCGAGCTGCGACTGGAAAACAAATCAAGAATGTGTTCATCGGGTTAGCAGCAATAGTTTATGTTGAGCTGACGTTAACCACCTGAGGAAGGGGCTGTCGCGAACCATAGTGATTAGTCCTTCAAACACCGTCAGTGAGCATCTGAACTCGAATCAATCAGTGGGCATAGAAACACCCGTTCCATTTTTGCCCAGATAATAATGGTAGACTAATATCGGTTGTTTCCGTACACAGCCAGCATCGTTTAGGAGTTCTGTGCAGTGGAACACCGTCCAGTTCACATTGGGGATAAGTAAACCCAGCCAGTGGGGAAAATAACAAGCAATTGCTTAAGACTACCCGTGACGCATGGTTAGGAATGGTGCTGATGTCTGACAACTAAATATGATGGCAATCGAATTTTGCTGATGGAATTTTATCCCGACTGCCGGACGGGAACAGAAAATCTTGGCAAGCCATGAAGAAAAGTTTTCTCGACAACTTCTCCCAAGGGGCTGTCACTGCGATAACGATGTCGTTCGCAAAATCAGCCGCTAGGGCATTTTGGCATAAAAAGGAAAGGATAGGAACAATTTCGAACCGCGCCTTGTTAGTTACCTAGGTAATTGTACATCCGCCTCCTGTTTATTTTGCCACTGATAGGCCATCGGCTTCACCTTTGAGATTGGCAATTTCATCTTAAGTTCGAGCAGTTCCCAAGTAATACATATCCCAACATCTGTCTTTTAAGCTCGAGAAATCACTTTTGTCAAAATGTATGCTTGGCAAGGGACGCATTCTAACAGATGAGTTGCAAACGCTGTGCAATTTGTTGACCCTTCACAATTCATCCCGAAACTCTGCCATTCATTTTACAATCGTAAGTTGTGAAATCAGTATTCACAACACCAACCTCTACTGGGAAACCCAAGTAGGGTGATATTGGACATTTGTGATACTGATTCATACCAATTTAATTTGAAGAAAGGAATACTTCATTTTGTTGTTGTCTCTGTCGGTTTTCGACCACAGTGGGGCGATGCAAACTGAAGTTCGCTGGGGTCGTGTTTAACTGCTTTTTGTTTTAAGAAATACTATGAATCGCGAATATCCGCGAATGAAATAATAGGGTTCTCTCGGAAACAGTAAACGAATTGAACAAGCCAATGGAAATGAAAAAAATACCTGAAACTTAAAAAAACATTCAGTCACTCAGCAAACTGGATCGAATGTTTGGATTCTCAGACAGAGGTTAGCTTTCAGACCTCAGACCAAGCCCTCCTGTTGGCGTATGAAGGTGCGCGGATAAGTTGACGTCATAAATTGAAGACTAGATTTTTCGCGCAAAGTGATATCGAGGATATGTGGTTCACATAGTCTCTTTGTGAAAAAGAGCGTGTGTACATGAATGAATATAAGAAACATCTATCAAGTTTCCAAGTTTCTGATAAAAGATGCGCGGTTTGCATTGACAATTATATTTGAACGACAAAGGTACTTCAAATTGGAACGTATATCAGTACATACATAATGCTTCTGTACTTAATCTTGTTGAATCAATCGACAGTACACACTGGCTGAGCCGGAATTGGGAAAGGTAACTTGAGCGAACCGTTGTGAATCAGTAAACACAGAGAAACTAACCGACTTAAATTATAACGGTTTACAGAATTTCAGCTGCCCTGTGCATTGCACCCACTGAAATGATTTTGCAACAAGCGTCCAAGGTTGTTCACCAAGTAATCGCGCTCTCTTGGGACGACTGTTGTACAGGAAGCCTGCTAAAATAAATCCGGCATCTAAGCTACACTGGTGGTTTGTAAATTTCATGCTGTAGATTTTATGTTTCTCTCCAAAACCCAGCGCAAATCATACCGGACAACAAAAAGATGTCCCTGGTAAGACCAGGTAGGTTGGGAAAAAAGATCGCACAGGTTGCATGCCTTAAATAACTCTAATTAAAGGTCCTACTAATTTCAAATTTACACGCAGTTTTCATCGTCTACTTTGATTATTATCAAAACCACATGACAAGACAGGAATTCACGTTCCGCTTCCAAGTTGAATTGTTGTCCGTGAACGCAAGACATCTTTAAATTACAACCAACTTATACTTACTAGCTAGACCCCCTCGGTTGAGAATAATTTGCTGTTCGAGTTTAGTGCACTGGTTGTTTGTTAAATTCATTTGAAGTCGCCAGATTTCGAGAAGGGAAATGTAACTCGCTACTTCTGGTCCAAACTGCTCGCACCTTACTGACGCGCTCATGAAACATGTAACAGTGATGTTAATTTGTACCAAATATGACGAGACATCAAGCAACGAAAAACGGTCTTCCAAATAAATAACAAATTCCTCTTGGTTTTATAGCAGACATGAGTTCTGCATAAAAAGATCACACACACGCCAACACCAATGCTTGCATGATACTAAGCTACCTTGTAACAAACGAAGATAAAAGTAATTAATGAATAATGACAACATGCATAATAATTAGGTTGGACTTTCATCAGTGTGAATTAGATTGCAGCAGAACTTAAGTCAATAACGCGGAAGAAATCTTCAGGTTGCTTTCGCATAAATGCCAAGAAAACTATACTAAATTCGTTCACAGAGCTGCAACTGATCTTTCCGAACGGTGGGAGAATGTCTTTTTCAACCAAAATAATTAATCTGTAAAAATTTCTTCCAGGAACAATTCAGTTTGAACGCATTTTTCTAAATCCTTATAGTTGGTATTACAGCCAGTAAGTTCCTTCTTGTTTTCACAACAAATTGGGTTTCATAAAAAAACAAATAAATTATTTCCATCACATGCGTTTACTGTGCAGGAGGCTGCATTAGCGTATTCAGGCATAATTTAGTGCCAGCCACGTTGTATTGGGTAAACTGCCATAACAATGCGAAAATATCTTGGGAAAATAAATGATTTACACTGATTGTATAATCTCATTTGTTCGAATTTCTATTCCCATAGGGCACATTCGGTATCCAGGTATACATATTTTCCGAGTGCAAATACCGTACAAGTCTACTACTTCGGCTGTCCAATGGCTTTGTTGGATGAAAATGTCGAACATTTACTAGCCGCCATTTGCTATGCCAAAGTGGACTGCCGTTTTAGAAGAGACCAAATCAGTCCACAAACTTTGTCTCCGCAGCTGCTCAACAACCAAAAAGACAGACACCAAGTTACAAAAAGCATTTGGCAAAATCTCTGAATATTTTACCTCGAAATCAAGAGTGTTATTTCGAGTCGCTGAATACTGGTGAACGGAATCCTCTGCATTTCCAATGCACGGAATAGCATTTGCATAACTTCTGATACGGGACACCAATATACACACTTAAAAGCAAACGTTTGTACTATAGATAATGCATGCAATTACCGCGTTGGTTCAATTTATCACAGTGAAGTTTCATCCCAGATACTTTCGTTTTCTACCTTCCAGGTTCACGTTAGTACTTCTTGAACTGCTTAAATGAGCTTACCAGCCCTGTTGCTAACTTGCCTGCCGTCTTTTGACCACGGAATTCAAATGTCACTAGAACAGAATCGGTAAGTGTGATATTCTCAACTCCTCAGAAAAAGTGATTAAATCGACATTTCTGAATATGATAGTTCCAATTTTCCAATTTTTAGTATTACTTACATGTTGTTTGCTAATTTTGCATTTTCCCACCTGTTTCGGGATGCCGAGTGGCGTATGCGCTACCTTGTCTGGCTTGTTCTTGTGAGCAAGAAGTCTTTGAGTCCCCGAATTGTCTCCAGTTACGTTGTGCTCACTCAGGTATACCAATATCTCAGCCTTCATCAAACGCGGAGTCTAGTGATTACAATCTACTAGGCTGAGAGCAACAAAGTTCCAAATACCTCGGTTAAATTGCATTCGTCTTTCGATGAGAATGACCTATGAACTTGCCGGTGACACCTAGGGTAAGGCTTGGAGATTTCGAAGGAAACCGGTCAAAACAGTTGTTGTCCGGAACTGTTCCAATGGATGCAGTTTAGTCGTATAGCAAGCCAGCTACTACTGACGTCACGGCAAAGATTCATCAGGAACATCCTGTATTGTATCTCTCACTTCTTTGTAAAAAAACAGCGGGGAACATCAGAGAACCCCCTTGTGAGGCTGGAATGTTTGCCCAAATTATGCAAGCACCGGTTCACAATTCAGTAATAAAAAGTTGTCGATTTTAGTAACTGGCCGACGTTTTGGTTACCTTAAGCAGCCTTTCTCAAAGCCGGATTTACAATCACATGATCTATGAACCGTGCCTTGAGAAAGACTACCAAAGGTAGCCAAAACGTTGGCCAATTACGCATTCTACCGACAGCGTTTTTGTCACTGAACACTGGATAGTGACATACATGAAGTTATCACATGGCGCATCGAATTTTCGATACACTGCAAACCTTGTCTGGTCTAGATCTGCTAAACATTTTCACTAACTGAATTTATCTACCTTTATTACACGGTGGGTTATCGATGCGATAAAACTAGGAGACGACACCTGACATGCTTTTCAGTATCCCAGGATGTTCAAATGCCACGGTGGACCGTTTTACACAAAGGTAGAAAATGAGAACTCATCTGGTCGTCATACATCAGAAAAGGATTAGCCGCAAACTTCAAGACTACCAGGTGTATACTGTCTCTCTTGAGAATGTGGGCTGGGAATCGTCGATTGTCCTGACTTCGGCGGGGTAAACGGAAATTTATATGGTGACATCAAACTCTGAGTCAGCCGAGAGTAGCAATGGCCTTGGGTCCGCTTTAGTACGAACGAATTTCGAAAGGACAAATTCTTATCCGTTTTATGATTTGTTGTCTCCCGTATGAAAACAACATGCTCATCATTTTCACCTTCGGCATCTAGGCTAATTAGGGGGAAGGTGAACACAAGAACCGGCAGCTGAAGAATTTGGACTTGTGACCTTCAGTTCGTGAGTTAGAGTTGCAACTTCAAATCCTGTTAACGATGAGATGTAAATCGCGATCGTCACATCAGACAGTAATAATGACGAATTTTTTCACCACAGCTTTCTGCAATTCCGATTATTCGTATTTGCGGTTCCCGTTACAAAGTCTTTTTTGGACGTCTATCTATCCGAAAAAGGATACCAATAGGTGGCAAAATTTGGTTACCTCAACCATTGGTCAGTGCAGGAGAGATGGCTCCATGTCGATCAATTTCTCTGGTCTCAATCGACTGTGTTTAGATAACACAATATTACAGAGCCCCAAAATACGTTGCATTTGGCCTCCAGATGAAAACAAAACCATTCACCAAAAGTATGGTGAATTTTGCTGATAAAATAAGGCTGATCTCGCGGTAATGCCCTGATCAGAAATTTCGGAGACCACTTCTGAACCACAGGCTCAGTGTCAGATGAAAGACATCGGATGTACAATATTCTCAAGTTGTAACACGGACAAGAACTGTAGGATGGGTAATCTTTAGGATCACAGTGGCCAGTTCTTCAATTGCCCAGTGATTTGATGAGTAATTTTTTTGTTATTCGACTGCATCTGTACCGCCAGACGTGACTACTAGCCTTTGGAAGCGATGCATATTGCGGTTGGGCTTCAAGACTGGGACGCATCAGCTTCTTATTCCCTGTTCTTCCTGTCCTTGATTTGGTAGGCCTAAAAGTGAATGTTCAATCAGAGAGGCTCAGTTTCGCTTCCATTTCCATACACAATAATAGAGGCTGCTTGCAAATAGGGCTCCGTCCAAACCAGTCAGTCCAATAAAGTTGCACGACGCTGGAAAGGAAACACATCTCCGATCTCACAAAGAAGTGTCTGGCTTATCCAAAATGGAACTATCAAAAGGAAAAGAACTTCAGTTATCTGCAGTACTGTTCACATTCTTGTTGCATTGTGTTAGTCATCAAGTGTCCGACTAATAACCTGTTTCCGTGGTTTCCACGAACCGAGATGTTAGGATATTAAGTTTGTTCACGAATGACTATTGAATTTTAGGACTAGTCAGCAATACAACCAGCTTTTGATGTGATCAGTGCTTGCAAGTAAGTGGTCAACGCTTCTACTAATCAATATCACCACGACAAAGATGCCCGTGAAAAGCTATTGCGGTTGACTACCAAAATTCAAGGACCCGAATTTGACTGAAGAATACAGGAACAAAGCAGCAGAGTTTTGAACACGCCAAATCTAATCCAAATCTTCGCTGCAATATTTTTATTTCAAACTGAAGAATGTCATTAACGCAACGTCCTTGATAGATCGCATTTGCCAATTTATCATGTGTCGTAGTTGGCACGTATAAAATTTTGAAAAATAGCATTGGAGAAGTTATTGAAGGTAGACAACATTTTGGCAAACTGAAACATCAAGTAGCAAAGCGTTGTTCATGTGACTGTAACAATCATATTGAAAACAAAACACTTGACTCACTGATTGTTTTATTCTTTTCTCAAGTTTTTGGGCACTTGCCATGAACCTATCCTAGTTCCGTCCTAATTCTCGGACTAGCTCCATCTTTGTCGTGTTTTGATACACTTCATAGTGAAAAGTAACCGAGTGGGGCTTGTACATCGATTTTGTTGTCGATCGGATATCATTTATAGCCGCAATCACCGACATTTATGAATCTGGTCTACTGTTGGAGAATAAACCACTTGCGTTGGATGGACATGATATGCAAACGGATATCGGCTCATTAAGTGCACTTGAGGGAAAAATAAATAAAAGCATTATTACCTATTTCATCAACGATCTGCTCATTGTACTATCCGAATTCTGTTCAGTGGTTGTTGAAGTTCAAGGGAACATAACTTGTGCCGTACACCTAACTTCGATGAAAGCTAAGGGCACTGAAAATGCTTATCCGAAAAAAAATGATTCCATTTCGTCACACTGCACGGTTGTTTTATTTTGCCACGTAAATACTGCCTTCCAGTCCGAAACACCAATGAAGGAACAATAGTTACACTTGTTCTGTTATAAAAAAAACGGAGGACAAAACTTTATGAAGTCAGTCCGGTCAAGTGGCTGATATACGCGAAGCTGCTCGGAAGGTATAGTGAAACAGAGTCCCGGGATGACAGGAGTCCTGCTAAGTAAGGGGCAATGGATTCCCTATAGATATTCAATCTGAAGGGTATGGAATGAAAAGCGAATGGTGCGGAAATTCGAGAACGACACTTTGAGTGATCATCGTATAGCGGTTTAATGAAATCTGAGAATACCGGGTGAGGCAGACTTCGACACAGGTTTGTGGCATGAAAGACACGGTTAACAACCGACCGTCCCAGGCGGATACATTTACTCTTTCATAAGCATGCAAATATTCTGGGAGAAAAATGGGAAATAATTGGATCAACAAATGAGTGCACGTTAAATGTTTTCGATTATTTACGGATTCCGGAACCTAGATTCTGACCGATCTCCTAGTCGAGGTGTGTACTAGTCTCATTGTTTCCTAATAGGATATGTTTAAACTATCTCGTGGTGATTAAATCGTGTGTCAAAAGAACTAACTGGTAAATTTTGCTTCTTTGTGAGCCGTGTGAATCTGGCCATGAACAACGTGAATGCATATTTACTGCTTCACAAATGCTTTTTATTCGACTCGTTTTGGAACAAGTCCAGCTGCGGACCAGAATGTATTCGGCTGTTTTGCTGGTCCCGATCGACCAAGCAGTTAATTCTACTATCAAGTTCGGAACTGATCTGCGTAATTCAAAAATCTCAAACTGTGCTTTTGTCTGGTCGTTCACAAGTAAACCGAAAATTGAGAAAGAACACCTTCGCAATTTTATCCATTCTGTTTTTTTTCCGCCAGTGTCAGGTTCTATTCCTGTGAAAATTAATTTTTTCTCAGCCTTGCCACTGATCTTGCCTAGGCAAAAACGAACCGGTTTACCAGTTCAGAGAGGGGAAAAGTGACAACATACTTGAAGATCCGTGTCTGACTTACATTCTGAACGACGTTTGCGAAGTAGTGATATCGGATGGAACTTTATCTGAAAAAAATAATTGTTTCGTCTAGGTCTTAATTGTTCTCGAGACCAAAAGAAATTCAGCGATTGATCTGGTTCTCATGGTTCTCATGCGGGCATTAAGTGCAGTTTATACCAATCAAGCTAATCTCGTACAACAGCTGCCGTCAATAAAATAAAATAAAATCGGATTGCTGGTCGGGGAACGCATGTTTGTCCCTGAGTAATTTCTGCGCGAAAATCAAAGATGACCTGGCCATCATCAGAATGGAACTGGTCCATACCAACGTAATGTAGTCAAACACTGTATTCCTTCTCATTAGAGTAAGCAAATGCAGCTCGGGTTTATAGAATACATCCGAATCCCAGATTCCTTTGTTCGAATGTGCCTGGACAAAGTACCTCACAAAGCTTAAATGTTCAACGCGATTTCTGCGAAGACTGATATCTGCATTTTCCGCGACAAATAGTATCATATTGGAGCACAAATGGTAGCATGTTCTTGGTGAAATTATTAGAGGGACTATCTTTTCAAAATGCCAACTGGGAGTCGTACTGGCTTACAGTGTTTCGATAATTCACTAATTTCTCGTTCTCATTTGACACAAAAAACACGTTTGCATGAAAATCATTACAGCGTTAATATCAATGTCTACTCGGCATTTTTTTTAAAGACTGACATAAATCTGGCTGTTGCTTAGCTTGTCACACGAAAGTCCGAAATTCACTACCAGAGTTCCCATAGAACGGGATCAATAGCAAACGTTTCGACTGCCTAGACATACGTTGCAAAAACTAATTTCTAAGCCCGTCGATCTTCGCTATGCGTTTTACTTGAGACGATTTGTGCTCTTGTCCAAATGTGACAAATAACCGTTTCCTAGGCATTTAGCCCTTTCGGACGCTTGGTTTACAAACACATGATATCACTGTAAAAACCATCTATCCAGACGAGCTATGCAGGCATGTGGAAACAAAATACGGGACTTTTATGGAGCAAAATAATTTGAAATTTTCCAGTTGAATCTCAAACCATCGTCGGACTTCCAATCCCATTCGACCGATCGTGTACAACTAATCTGGACCATACACTGGGCCAGTGTCTTGTGTAAACATTGACGTGGATTAGAGGCACTGTCAGACTTTCAACTGGCCCAGTAACAAAACCGTGTACCGTATTCGTGATAATCTTGATAAAATAGCACGGACAGAAAGGACAACTGTGCACCGTGGCACTAGAACAAAAAAAAACCGGGGACCCTAATGACCATTCGACGATTTCGCACATCGAAACGGATTGTTGTCCAACTTTTGCACGTATTACTGTAGGTCCACTTAACTCACTTGATCCTGTCCTTTTCCACTTGCAAATATAATCCTGTCTATATTTTGTTATATGAAAAACTGATCCAGTTTTTCCTTAGAACCATAATTGTTGTTTCGATGTTTTGTTGACACCATTATTTTAAATGTGTAATTTATGCTCACAAACCCGTAACGCAGATTTTCCGCTAGACAGTGTACCTGGTCGATGTTCCAGTGACGGTGGACAAACATCTTCGAGCCATACTAGCATTCACTTTCATATAAGCAACTGCGTTCGGCCTGATATTGACCACTGATTTCAGCCCGTTGTGTTGTGCTGTTTTACGTGCTTGACTTCGAAATTGTGAACGTTCAAGTAGAATAACCAGTATTCGTACAGATCTGACCTGTCTTATTGATACTGGAACCTAAGTGCTGGAATTCTTTGCAAGTATATAATGGAAAGTGATAGAAATATCATCAACGGTCAGTCAAGGTTGTGTTTGTTCGCAAGTTCCGTTTCGCATATATTAATCGGACAGCTACAATAAAAGCAGATTAATCTCGGGACAATAGTGGATATTGAATTTTGTCCTCACTTTACTTCTGTACCCGTTCAGTACAACTCTGCTCACTTCGCGTTAACTTCAATTGTTCAGTAACAAGGCATGGTCAAAACAGTAGGTTATTCTAATAGCTAGTCGAATCGCACTGGGGAAAAAGTCTGCCATTTGGATTAATCACTGTACGTTCAATAAACGGTGATTTCAAGACAACCTCATTCTTACTTCATTCCCTGTGAACCCGCCCGACAGTTTTGCACAGCCTGTGACGGCTGCCCCTAATTTCCTTGCGCACATTTCTACGGCAACAAATTCCTAACCGTACAATGGAAATTATCTCCACCCGCTAGAGAATACGAAACGTGGACGATTGTTCAAATTATTTACTGACCCCGAACGCCTTCAGTATTATCATTATTATCAAGGAACGTAGAAACCTACATGCATTCACAATTGGTCAGTCTCATCAGATAAGGAAACATGAAAAACTAATCCACACGCACACCTTCAGAAGTAACTTCAATCCGGAATCAGAAACACTTCAAGGCACCAAATTGGAAAGGATTACCATAAACGTACCAGACACAGCCTTGTCCTTGGGGGAATCGCAACTGTTGCGGGAGTTTCTAAGTTTCAATAATATCTATTCATTCACATGTTCCTGTGGGACAATGTACATCGGCCGCATAACCAGGCGCTTGTCCGAACGCATCCATGAGCACCACCCGGCATAGTTAGGCACTGGAACAAATAACTGAATGTGATGCAAGCTTTCCGCACCATGTATAAGGTCAGAGGTCAACAATCCAGGTTGGCAAAATGTCACCT